>APFE030997186.1:0-29741 GCA_000404065.3 Pinus taeda
CAGTTGAGTGAATGGAGCGGGACTCCTAAAAATGAAATGCATAAAGAGTTTTGATCTCTGACGGAGGACTGACAAGACTGACTCTAACATATTCAAATCACAAAACCTCCTTTCTATATATAGGAGTCTAAGGAGTCACAATATAAGCAAGCCACCCTAAAAATAATAATATAAAGGCACAAAAATAAGAATAGAGGATTCTATGGGGCACAACAATATTAATAAGGGATACAACTACAATAGTATTGGGGGCATCATTAGTATTATAGGGACCTAACATCCCAACACAAACTATACTTATGTGGAGTAGGGTAATATTGGGAAAGTAAATTTCCCATGCTACCAAGGCTTGGTTCTACATCCACCAAGAAGTATCATCAATGAAATTAAGGAAATAAATTGGTGGATAAAGCAACAAAAAAGGGAAATATGAAAGGGAAAGTGAATTTCCCAGGCTACCAAGGCTTGGTTATACATCCAATGAGAAGCACCATCAATGAAATAGAGGAATTAAATTTGTGGGAAGTACATTTGGGAAGCAACAAAAAAGGAAAATATCAAAGAGAGGTTTACAAGATTATCATCACATAAGAACCACAAAAATATTGTACAAAAATAGTCAAGGGAAAACATATATTATTCTTATGTATAAAATTTCTTAAGGTAGAGCCCATTGATGAGATCTTTGATACATCTGTTGTTGGAATCAAATATTATTTATTTCCCTTTGTGAAGGCATTGTTTGAATATGTGCAGCCCTTTCCATAGTGTTTCAAACTTCCCAAGTCCTAAGGATTCATTGGCGATGTTGTAACAAATGAAAAAGTCCCATTTGGTAAAGGTACAAGGGCTAGTGTTGCGGTCTTTTGTTTCTTTGTTTCATTTCTTAGTGGTGTAATTTTGTTGGAGAGGTGTGTTAATCTTCATCGATGTTTTCTAGTTGAATGAGGCGTTTCTTGAGGGGAGCAAGATCTAGGAGGAATTCAATAGTGGTGCACAAGGTGGGAATCTCACATTCTATAAAGAGATCTACTTCAATCCCATGCATGAGGTTGAAGGGAGTAAACCCAATGGAGGTCTTCACCAATGTGCAGTATTCCCACAGGGATGAGGATAACATGGGGTGCCAATTAGCTTTATGTTTGTTCACCATTCATCGCAACATTGTTTTCAAAACCTTGCCGATAGTTTTGACTTGACCATTGGATTTGGGGGTACTGTGGTGAAACAAAATCATGTGTGAAGCCAAGGAGAGAGGAGAGTTCGTGGAACACCTCATTCTAAAGGTATTTCCATGATTAAAAATGAATTCCTTAGGGAAACCAAAGCTTATAATTAAATAATTAAAGAAAAAATGAGCTGCAATTTCATTTTTGTTATTGAAGTTGGGCATGGACTTATCCCACTTGTTGAAGTACTCAACGATGACTACTATGTACTTATGATTATTCTAGGACTATGAATTTCAATTCATGAAATCAATGCCCCATTGCAAATGGGGCATGTTGAAATAATAAGTTCTAGTGGAGATGAAGGGGCTCATGTATTATGGGAATAAACCTAATGATTTATGCATCATTTTACTACCTGAATGCAATCATGAAAAATTGAAGGAAAAAAATAACCAATGCAGAGGGTTTTCTAGGTGGTGGACACTCTAGAGAGGTGTCCCCCACAAGCCTTGCTATGGCAGTAATTTAAGACTTGTTATGGTTCTTCAAAAGTGAGGCATTGATGTAAAATGGTATCGATGTTGTGTTAGATGAGGACATATATGATGAGGAGATAGATAGGTGGTTGATGGTGGATAGGTCATTGATCATCTCATGAAAGGTGAGGATTGAACTTTTGGGTTCACATGTAGATGCGAATATCGCCATACCAAGGATCATTTTAGAAAATGATAAAGAGTTTTTCATCGGGGAAAGAATCATAATTCAATTCATATTTAATATCTGAGGGGAGATAAATGATGAATTCAGCAAGTATGAGGGACTTTTTCCTTGTAGGAAAGGAAAAATTGAGGAAAATATTGAAGAATAACCATCCATTAGGTGATATTTTGGTTCATAGTTCTTGTCATGGTCCAATTACTGGAGTAGTTTGAACCTGTTACGCTTTTTCCGATGTGGTGGGAACCTCATTAGGAGCAGGTTTGTTGATATGATCAAGGAACTTGTTGCATCAAGAGTAACTACACTCTGACGCATATTAGGCCCTTAAGGAGGGGGATATGTCACCTTATTCATGCATTGTTGGCGGTACATGATGAGTAAAGGACACATATATGTGAGATGATTGTCTTCAACACACATTGTGCAAGGGCATGCAATTCATTGATTAACCAAGGTGGTGACATAATAGATGGTGGAGGGTGCATCATCAATGTATGGGTTTGGTGGTTTTATCCCCTACAATTTCCTAGGCTGAGGAGGAAATCAAAAAAGGTAACTTTGAACCACTTTAAGGTCAGTAGATAGCCCTACTAAACCAAAGAGGTATCTCTCTAAATATTTGACAATGAATAACTAAAAATAAATAGGTTTTCGGCTAGATATACAAGTTTTGTTTGAGTATTTGTGAATTTAGGTCTTTCAGTTTGTTGGACTAGGGATTAGAGTACGAAATTAGGTCAAGGCTTCAAGTATGTTGTGAAAAGTATAAAGAGGAGCTAGATATTAGTGTGTTATGGTGAAATTAAAGTGTTGTCAATGTAGTATAGGTCTTAGAGTTTAACAGAACATAATGAGCATGTAAAAGCATGAATTCATTAGTCTTAGAAGGAAAAAAACACAAGCATGATTTCCACATAAATAGAGCTTAAATATAAGAATTATGTCTATATAAATGCAAGGAAAACCATAGGAAGAATATAAAGCATGAAAAGGGAGCTGATTTCATCTATTAGAATCTGATATAAAAGGAAAACAACACCATAGACTCACTGAACAAGTATCCCTTAAATATAGTTGCAACTGCTCCTGTATTAGTTGTAAGAGAGCATAAGGTACCAAGCCTCTCCAAAAAATTCCAACCCCTCTCATTGAATGAGAAATGATACATATAGACTCAACAAAACAACTTCCCCACCTTCAGGAGTCGAATTCCTAGGAGGTGGAATTGTTTCCAAGATTCTCTCAACCAGCAGGTGAGAGTGAGAAGGTCAAATACAAACTCTTCTCTTAGACTTTGTTTTGAATTTGTCTTCCTTTATGAGGCCTAATTAACCATAAAAACAACCTATCATGTCTATGTATTCATGATTACATCATCTAACCTTGAACTAACTTCAATTACATCAATAGCTTTGACTTTGACCAAGTCAAACTGAAAACTAGGAAATTACACAATGAAATTTAAATGAAAAACACATAAATTTGTAAAATCGCAGTGCTAACTTTGATCCCACTTTAAGGTGACTTCCTGAGGTCCAAATGAATATCTGAAAGAACGATCAACTATAGTTTTCAGTCTAGTTTCTAGAACACCTTGAATTTGTGAAAATGACCTGTGGGATGGCCTTCAAAAACTCATTCTCCCTATAGATTTTAACCCCGTACAAAAATTACCTGCATAGGAATTCTAAAACATAGAAAATAAACAATGCGAGAGCATAACACATAAAACACATATACCCTAAAGGTCATAAGTGTGTTGAGAAGAAATTATTCTACATAGATTGTGAAGAGGAAAAAGGAAAGGAAAAAGAAAGGTCAAAAGAAGAGGATATACTCCAGGAACAAAGCCTAGATAAAGAAGAAATGAATCTGACCATATCTTGTTATAGCGAAATGTCACAGAAAAAGAGTTCTAGCGAAAATTCCACGATGACCTATTTGGAGCAGCGAAACCCTAGAATCCAAAGCTTTGATACTAAATATTATGAAACCAGCTCACAAAAAGATAGAAAAGATAGATCAATGCCTTAGAACTTAGCCTCTTCGAGGGGGCAACCTCATTTATATTACATAAATCAACAATTCTTGGATGATTCAGATTAAAAAACCTCCTTTCTATATATAGAAGTCTAAGGAGTCACAATATAACCAAGTCGACCTAACAATAATAATATAAAGGCACAAAAATAACAATAGAGGGATTCTATGGGGCACAACAATATTAATAAGGTATACAACTACAATAGTAATGGGGGCATCATTAGTATTATAGGGACCTAACATCCCAATACAAACTATACTTATGTGGAGCAGGGTAATATTGGGAAAGTAAATTTCCCAGGCTACCAAGGCTTGGTTCTACATCCACCGAGAAGTATAATCAATGAAATTGAGGAATTATATTGGTGGGTAGTACATTTGTGAAGCAACAAAAAAGGAAAATATGAAAGGGAAAGTGAATTTCCCAGGCTGCCAAGGCTTGGTTCTACATCCAATGAGAAGCACCACCAATGAAATAGAGGAATTAAATTTGTGGGAAGTACATTTGCGAAGCAACAAGAAGGAAAATATCAAAGAGAGGTTTACAAGATTATCATCACATAAGAACCACAAAAATATTGTACAAAAATACTTAAGGGACATCATATATTATTGTTATATATAAACTTTCTTGAGGTAGAGCCCATTGATGGGATCTTTGATACATTTGTTGTTGGAATCAAATATGATTTATTTGCCTTTGTGAAGGCATTGTTTGAATAAGTGTTTCAAACTTCCCAAGTCCCAAGGATTCATTGGCGATGTTGTAACAAACGAATAAGTCCCATTTGGTAAAGGTACAAGGGCTAATGTTGCGATCTTTTGTTTCTTTGTTTCATTTCTTAGTGGTTTAATTTTGTTGGAGAGGTGTGTTAATATTCATCGATGTTTTCTAGTTGAATGAGGCATTTCTTGAGGGGAGTAAGATCTAGGAGGAATTCAATAGTGGTGTCCAAGGTGGAAATCTCACATTCTATAAAGAGATCTACTTCGATCCCATGCATGAGGTTGAAGGGAGTAAACCTAATGGAGGTCTTGACCAATGTGCAGTATTCTCACAGGGATGAGGATAACATGTGGTGCCAATTAGCTTTATGTTTGTTCACCATTCATTGCAGCATTGTTTTCAAAACCTTGCTAACAATTTTGACTTGACCATTGGTTTTGGGGGTACTGTGGTGAAACAAACTCATGTGTGAAGCCAAGGAGAGAGGAGAGTTCGTGGAACACCTCATTCTAAAAGTATTTCCATGATTAAAAATGAATTCCTTAGGGAAAACAAAGCTTATAATTACATAATTAAAGAAAAAATGAGCTGCAATTTCATTTTTGTTATTGAAGTTGGGCATGGACTTATCCCACTTGTCGAAGTAGTCAACGATGACTACTATGTACTTATGATTGTTCTAGGACTATGAATTTCAATTCATGAAATCAATGCCCCATTTGCAAATGGGGTATGTTGAAATAATAAGATGTAGTGGAGATGAAGTGACTCATGTCTTATGGGAAGAAACCTAATGATTTATGCATCATTTGACTACCTGAATGCAATCATGAAAAATTGAAGGAAAAAAATAACTAATGCAAAAGGTTTTCTAGGTGGTGGACACTCTAGAGAGGTGTCCCCCACAAGCCTTTCTATGGTAGTAATTTAAGACTCGTTATGGTTCTTCAAAAGTGAGGCATTGATGTAAAATGGTATCGATGTTGTGTTAGATGAGGACATATATGATGAGGAGATAGATAGGTTGTTGATGGTGGATAGGTCATTGATCATCTCATGAAAGATGAGGATTGAACTTTTGGTTTCACATGTAGATGTGAATATCGCCATAGCAAGGATCATATTAGAAAATGACAAAGAGTTGTTCATCGGGGAAAGAATCATAATTCAATTCATATTTAGTATCTGAGGGGAGATAAATGATGAATTCAGCAAGTATGAGGGACTTTTTCCTTGTAGGAAAGGAAAACTTCAGGTAAAAATATTGAAGAATAACCATCCATTAGGTGATTTTTTGGTTCATAGTTCTTGTCATGGTCCAATTAGTGGCGTAGTTTGAACCTATTAGGCTTTTTACGATGTGGTGGGAACCTCATTAGGAGCAGGTTTGTTGATATGATCAAGGAACTTGTTGTATCAAGAGGAACTACACTCTGAGGCATATTGGGCCCTTAAGGAGGGGGATATGTCACCTTATTCATGCATTGTTGGCAGTACATGATGAGTAAAGGACACATATATGTGAGATGAGTGTCTTCAACACACATTGTGCAAGGGCATGCAATTCATTGATTAACCAAGGTGGTGACATAATAGATGGTGGAGGGTGCATCATCAATGTATGGGGTTGGTGGTTTTATCCCCTACAATTTCCTAGGTTGAGGAGGAAATAAAAAAAGGTAACCTCGAACCACTTTAAGGTCAGTAACTAGCCCTACTAAACCAGAGAGGGATCTCTCTAAATATTTAACAATGAATAACTGAAAATAAATAGGTTTTAGGCTAGATATACAAGTTTTGTTTGAGTATTTGTGAATTTAGGGTTTTTAGTTTGTCAAACTAGGGATTAGAGCAGGTAATTAGGTCAAGGCTTCAAGTTTGTTGTGACAAGTATAAAGAGGAGCTAGATATCAGTGTGTTATGGTGAAATTAAAGTGTTTTCAATGTAGTATAGGTCTTAGAGTTTAAAACAACATAATGAGCATGTAAAAGCATGAATTCATAAGTCTTAGAAGAAAAGAAACACAAGCATGATTTCCACATAAACATAGCTTAAATATAAGAATTATGTCTATATAAATGAAAGGAAAACCATAGGAATAAGATAAAGCATGAAAAGAGAGATGATTTCATCTATTAGAATCTGATATAAAAGGAAAACAACACCATAGACTCACTGAACAAGTATTCCTGAAATATAGCTGCAACTGCTCTTGTTTTCGTTGTAAGAGAGCATAAGGTACCAAGCCTCTCCAAAAAATCCCAATCCCTCTCATTGACTGAGAAATGATACATATAGACTCAATAAAACAACTTCACCACCTTCAGGATTCAAATTCCTAGGTGGTGGAATTGTTTCCAAGATTCTCTCAACCAATAGGTGAGAGTGAGAAGATCAAATACAAACTCTTCTCTTAGACTTTGTTTTGAATTTTGCTTCCTTTATGAGGCCTAATTAACCATAAAAACAACCTATCATGTCTATGTATTCATGATTACATCATCTAACCTCGAACTAACTTCAATTACATCAATAATTTTGACTTTGACCAAGTCAAGCTGAAAACTAGGAAATTACACAATGAAATTTAAATGAAAAACACATAAATTTGTAGAACCGTAGTGCTGACTTTGATCCCACTTTAAGGTGACTTTTTGAGGCCCAAATGAATATCTGAAAGAATGGTCAACTATAATTTCCATTCTATTTTCTAGAACACCTTGAATTTGTGAAAACGACCCATGGGACGGCCTTCAAAAACTCATTCTCCCTGTAGGTTTAACCCTGTACAGAAATTACCCGCATACAAATTCTAAAACATAGAAAATAAACAATGCTAGAGCACAACACATAAAACACATATACAGAGATATTTTCCCTTGGATCCCAAAACCAGGACTACCAGCTTGATTTTTCATTATGTTCCTTTCAATGTTACAATACATATTTTTACATGCCAAAGCATCCAATACCATGGACCGAAAACCATCGCATCCAAAACCATGTGTGAAAATCATGCACAAAACCATAGGTAGGTCCGCCCAACCTAATATAGGGTCCAAAACAAAATCTTCTAGGGCGCTGCCCCAGAACCCACAAAGTGGGATTACTTGCACCCCTCAAACCCCCTGTGACTCCCCTCGCTAACCCCCCTTCTAACCCCCCAGTTAACTATGTGGTCTAGTCATGGAAAGAATATAACACAACCCAATATTCTCCCACTTGTTGTTTTCTTTCCATAGGGGGCCACAAGAGAGCTTAGTCATTTATCCAACCCTGCAACACCCATTGTTTCTCTACACCAAGAGAACTTCTCAGAGCTTATAGATTTTGTCAATGCATCTGCATTATTCTTCAAAGTGTACACATTTACTAGAAAAACCTTTTTATCTTCTATCATATCCCTCACAAAGTGATATTGAACATCAATGTGCTTTGTCCTTGAATGATATGTAGGGTTCTTTGCCAATAAAATTGCACTTTCGCTGTCACAGTCTATCCGTATAGCTCCCTGTACTAACCCCATACTTGAACACAATCTCTGCAACCAAACTAATTCCTTACTTGCATGAGTGGTTTCCATGTATTCTTCCTCTGTAGTTGATAGTGCCACTACAGATTGTTTCTTACTCATCCAATTGACTGCACCTCCAAATAGGTTAAACACAAACCCACTTGTAGATCTTCTCTGATCTATATCTCCAACCCAGTCTGCATCAAAAAATCCATGAATATTCAACACTCTGTCCAATCTTGGTCTTCCTTGGTAGCACAAACCATAATCACTAGTGCCATGCAAATACCTGAAAACCCACTTCACTGTTGTCCAGTGCTCCTTCCCTAATTTTGACATAAGCCTGCTCAATACTCCCACTGCATGTGCAATGTCTAGTCTAGTACATACCATCGCATACATCAGGCTACTGAATTCACTTGCATATGGAACACAGTACATATCCTCTTCCTCTTCTTGTGTCTTGGGACACTGTTCAGCAGATAACTTTACACCTACAGGAATAGGAACCTTCACCGGTTTACTATCCTGCATATTAAACCTCTGCAATTTTGTCTCGACATACTTCCTCTGGTTTAACCAGAGCTTCCTCTTTGCCCGATCTCTTTTAATTTCCATGCCCAAAATATAGTTTGCAGCACCAAGATCTTTCATGTCGAATTTGGAGGACAATTGGGTCTTCAAATCCTAGACAATTTCTTTGTCATTTCCAACTAGCAACATATCATCCACATATAAGACAAAATAAATAACACAGTCACCAATTAATTTAAAATACACACAGTCATCTACTTTGCTTCTGGTGAAGCCAAGTCCCCGTATAAATGTATCAAATTTCTAATACCACATCCTTAGTGACTGTTTTAACCCATAAAGGGACTTCTTTAACTTGCATACCAGTTCTTTCTTACCCTTCACTGCAAAGCCTTCAGGTTGCTTCATATATATCTCCTCTTCCAGATCCCCGTGAATAAATGTTGTCTTCACATCCATCCGTTCTACCTCAAAATCAAAAGCAGCAACAATAGATAAAAGTAATCTAATAGAAGTTACCTTGGCAACAGGAGAAAAAATATCTCCAAAATGAATTCCCAACACCTGGGAATAACTTTTTGCTACCAACCGAGCTTTGTATTTCTCCACCTTTCCTTCTGCATTTGTCTTGTTCTTGAACACCCATTTGCTGCCAATGGGTTTCCTTCTAGCCAACAATTCCACTAGATCCCAAGCCTCATTTTTGTGCAAAGATTCCATTTCATCAACCATGGCCTCTTTCCAAAGTTTTCCATCCTTTGAATCTACTGCTTCCTTCATAGTTCTGGGATCATCATCAGTAATAGATAATGAAAATTTTGAATAGAAAATAAATGGACTATACCTTTTTGGTTGCCTTCTTTCTCGAACTGATCTTCTCACACCCGGAGTTTGTGGCTCTTCATCTTCTGATTCCTCCTCTGTTGTAGAGTATGATTCTTCCTCCTTTAGCTCAAACTGTATCTTCTTAGGTTCCATTGGTTGGATTGCATGTTTAATAACATATTTCACCTCTCTGAACACCACATCTCAGTTGTACACAACCTTCCTTTTTACTGGGTTCCAAATCTTATAACGCTTTAAACCATCCTTATACCCAATAAAGATGCACTTTCAGATTTACTATCCAACTTGGTTCGTTTCTCCTTTAGAACATGTACATACGTATCACATCCAAATACCCTCATATGTGAAAGAGAGGGTTTCTTACCAGTCCATA
This sequence comes from Pinus taeda, assembly GCA_000404065.3. Lineage (NCBI taxonomy): Eukaryota > Viridiplantae > Streptophyta > Pinopsida > Pinales > Pinaceae > Pinus > Pinus taeda. The sequence continues at coordinate 9,934 of APFE030997186.1, forward strand.
CATCTTGTGCAGTCTTATCCTCCAACGCTAATGAAGGTGATCTATTGACCAGGTAACATGTTGTCTCCACTTCCTCTGCCTAATATTCTTGTCCTAACCCCGCACCACTGAGCATGCTTCTTTCCCTTTCTATCAACATCTTGTTCATTCATTCTACAACTCCATTTTTTTTAGGTGTATATGGAGTATTCTTTTGCTGTGATATACCACACATCTTATAGAATTCTTCTAATTTCTTACTACAAAACTCTCCACCGTTATCTGTACTCAGCACCTTTATCTTCTTCTCTGTTTAGTTTTCCACCAGAGCCTTAAATTCTTTAAACATGTCAAAGACTTCAGATTTCTTCTTAAGGAAATATATCCATGTATTCCTTGAGAAGTCATCTATAAATGATACATAGTACACATACTTACCCAATGATGGAACCTTCACAGGTCCAAAGACATCACTTTTCACAAGTTTTAATATATGTTTCGCCCTCTTACCACCATAGGGTAGACTCACTTGATTCTGCTTCCCATATACACAATTTTCACATAAATCAAAATCCAGAGAGTTATTACTCATACCTTTACCATGAAGTATTCAAAGGTCCTTCTCTCCAATATGTCCAAGCCTTTGATGCCACAGCAGGTCTTCTCTCCAGACACCACTAGATTTTCTGCTTCACTTTCAGGAACCATAGAACTATTGCACCCATCAACAATAATGCTACCTTGCAGCTTGTACAGAGTTCCAATCTAAACTCCCCACATCAATACCAGTGCCCCATGAACCATCTTGTAGGTATCCTTCTTGAACACTGTTTTAACACCTGCATCATCTAGCTTGCTTATAGAAATCAGATTTCTGGCTAATGCAGGAATATGCAAAACACCCGGAAGTGTGATAACCCTTCCACCTTGCGACTTCAACTTTAATTTTCCACGACCAATGATTCTAGACTTCCTATCATCCCCCTAGAAGGCATCACCACCATCAAATTTCTCATACTCACAGAACCACTCTATATGGGGAGGGAAGTGAAAGGATGCACCTAAGTCAATCAACCATGCCTCATTATCTACATGTGTATTTGAAGAAGCCAAGTACACATCCCCGCCTTCATCTGAGGTGGTTTTCACCTCTGCAGAAGGAGCATCATTAGATCCCTTTCCTTTATCAAGAGCTTTAGATTTATAGCCCCTTTTGTAGTGCCCTTCCTTTCCACATTTCTAACACACCACCTTTAAGAGTTTTCCTAGAGATTTAGATCTCCCTCTAGATTTAGATCTCCCACTCGAAGACTTATTTTTGTTTCTGTTTTGGGACTGTCCTTGTATAGACAAGGCATCACCATTCTGGCTCTCCATATTTTTCCGTCTCATCTCCTCCGTCAGCAAGGATGAGACTATTTCATCAAACTCCAAGGCAGTTGCATTGCTACCTATTGCAATAACCAAACTATCCCATGAATCTAGTAGAGAGCACAACAAACTAATGCACTTATATTCATCTAAAATTTTGATATCAACAGATGATAACTGACTTACCATAGTATTAAATGCATTCAGATTCTCTGTCACCAAGCCTCCATCTTTCATCCTCAGGTTATAGAGCTTTTTCCACAGGAACAATTTATTCACTAGAGACTTATATTAGTACAAAGTCCCTAACTTGTCCCACAAAGCCTTCGTCGTAGCTTCCCCTGATACATTCAACAATACTGAATCTGAGACATACAATTGTATTGTGCTCATTGACTTTCGATCCAACTTCTTCCATTCTTCATCAAACACTGCCGTTGGTTTAGTACCGGGATCTACCATGATCCACTGATCTTTATTCACCAACAAATCCTCCATCTTGAGTTTCCATAGCTCAAAACTCTTACCATTAAATTTCTCGATCTTTATCTTTCGACTACTTGTCATCTTATTTCACCACCAAAATCGATCCCGCAGATCTCCCACTGAACGAGGTCTACCACAGGCCCAAGTGAAACCCCTCAGCAACAAAGTTGTCCCCTTGAAGCCAAAACAACTTTGATACCAAATGTAGGTTTTATCCCCGTACAGAAATTACCTGCATACGAATTCTAAAACACAAAAAATAAACAATGTGGGAGCATAACACATAAAACATATATACAAAGATATTTTCACCTAGATGCCAAAATCGGGACTACCAACTTGATTTTTCATTATGTTCCTTTCAATGCTACAATACATATTTATACATGTCAAAGCATCCAATACCATGGACCAAAAACCATTGCGTCCAAAACCATGGACCAAAAACCATCGCGTCCAAAAACATGTGCAAAAATCATGCACAAAACCATAGGTAGGTCCACCCAACCTAATATAGGGTCCAAAAACAAAATTTTCCGGGGCGCTGCCCCAGACCCCATAGAGCGGGGTTACCTGCACCCCTCAAACCCCCTATGACTCCCCTCGCTACGCAATTGGCGCAACGAAACGGGGGGCTTCGCCCCCCTTCTAACCCCCTTGTTAACTACATGGGCTAGTCATGGAAAGAATATAATAGAACCCAACACTCTGAAGGTGTCTCCAGAAGCACAGCGCCTGTCAAAAACAGGGGCAAAATGTTGATTTTTAACCACTTTTTCTCCTTTTTCTCAAAATTTGGGTCCTCTCTAATAAATCTAATGAAATGGGTTTTTAGAGGAGTCCATGATATCCATAACTGCAAACCATTTGTCATTTGGATGCCTGAGGAAAAAGCGCAGCGCGTGTGATTAGATAATTTTCTGAATTTGGCACCAAAATAACCAAAAAACCAAAAATGCTCAGAATTCCTTCAAAATTGGTCATGAGATGAAAAATGATGTATATCAAGCCCTCACGGATGCTTTAGCAAGCATCTCTAAGTTATTCCTCCAATTTTTTTCCTTTAGGGTTTCCTTGAAATTGTTTTCCAACTGCTTGAGCTTGATATTACATATCATGTTTCTAGTTTGATAGTGATGTGCCATGTGCCTTAGTAGCTGGTTATCTCTGTTGGCTTTTTCAATAAGCTTTTCCAAGTGATCATTGACCTTATCTACCCAATACTCTCTGTCCTCATTGATCTCTAAGGAAATTTTGTCCTCCATGTCTAGGTATTCATCTAGCAAACTGTGCCCTTTCTCCTCCTTCAATGCCTTTTTGAGTCACTTGGTCCTTGGTCTCTTTTTCTTGCCTTGTTTTTCAGTTTCCCCAGGTTCACTAGGCTCCGAAACTACTTTTCCTTTTCCTGCTTGCTGCAACAATTTAGTTTGCACTTTCTCCATGATGAGTTGTCTAGCTTTAAGCTAACTGTTTTCTTGTTCTAGGAAGGAGATAACAAACCTTTCTCTTTCCATGTTCTCAATGAGTTCTCTGATCTGAGAATCTTTCTCTTTGATAGTCTGTTGCATGTTTGAATACTCATTTTTGGTTTCCAAGTCCACTAATTCAAATTCATGCTCAATCAAGTCTTCATCCTGTATATGTGATCCATGTTTTGTCGATGTAGAAGGCTTGGCCCTTTTCTCAACCTGAGAAGTAAACACAAGCCTTTTTCCTCTTTGATACATTCTAGTCACCTCAGGTCTAAGTGCTTTAGGAACCTCCACTAATTGGCTTGATGATCCTACCTCCATCTACTATGTTGGTATGTTTTAATGTTGAAGTGAAACATTAGTCTCATGCCATTTCAAAGTTGTTTCTATGAAAGAACCCCATGTCATGTTCTTATCTACAAGTTGATGGAGAACTACAACCTTTATCAAGCTATGATGAAAAAGACTAGGGTAGTGTTCTTTGTTTTTCACCTATACCTTCTTAGACATTTGGAAAGGCTTCTACATAGATAATTGCACATGTTGAGAGGTTTTTGAGTTGTGAAGTGCATTAGAAGCCACATGTGATATGCATAAAATCTAGAAAACATTCCCTCATAGGTGAAAAATTTCATGAAAACCTTCATTAATGGAGCATACTTCTCCAACAGGTACCTAAATGGGATAATGTGTGTATGGGTCTCTGTGTAGGGTGTTTTCAAGAAATACCTATAATGTTCGAGATCCAAATTCATACCCTTAAACTAGTATTCTCCATGATCAGGTATCCCTTAGCAAGTGAAATAGAGCCACTGAAAATGTAAACTCAACCCCTACTATGATGGAACTTTCCCCATTCAAATGAGTGGCAATCCAATCTATCAATTGTTCATGAAGAGCTACTTCACATACCCTTTTGCAAAACTCTAGACAATTTACGTATTCAAAACACTACTTGATGAAGGGTGATGATTTGATTTCATTGCAGTTGGTAGGATCATATCTGAGGATTCTACCTCCTTTATGGTGTTTTTTCCTCTCTGGTGAAGAATCTCCCTCCATGATGGTAGAAACCTTGGGAAAAAGCTCAAGATAGCAAGAAATAAGTTTTCATGCTTCAAAATCAAATTTGGGTGAGTTTTGAAGAATTTCAGGCTTCTTTGGCACAAGCATAGCATAGTGTCTAGAAGTGCAGTACTGACCTCAGAAGTGCAACATGGTGTCTGGAAGTGCAGTGCCACCAATTTTTTACCAAATTTGCCTAGAAACCCATGTTTTTTTTGCCAATGGAGGGTATATCTCGATGAATAAAGGAGAATAGAAGGCAAATGAAATGAGTTTGGAACCTTCTAGGTTTTTATAGGCAAGTATGATTCCCTTTTGAATAGAAATGGGCCTCACATACCTTTTCAAAACCTGATTTTTCACCTTTAAAACTAAACCACTTTGAAGAGTTGAAGCATGAGTTTCTTTTTCCCTTTCTGAATAGTGTGACTTCTTCTTCTGGAACCTTTGATATTTAAACTATGAAGAAATTATGAAAATTCATCAAAATTATGCCATAGAGCTGCTTGTTACAACTCATTTAATGTTGGATTTACACATAATGAGGATGGACCTTGAAACCCTAATGACTTAATGAATACATGAGACTGAATGGAATGGTAATGATGATGACTAGTATAATGAAAAAAATCTGTTTTATTATTCCTTCATCTGAGTGAGGTAGGCGACTAGCATGTGCAATTTTTCCAAAAGAATGAAGAACTTCTTAGACAAACTAGCCAGTGACCAAATTTTACTCTGAAAACCTAGTGACATGATAAAATTTGACCTTGAGACTCCTGACTAACTTTGTAAAAGCATATTTGATCACTGGTGACAGGCAGACAAGACTGACACTAACAGGTGGAAGTGATGGTGCAATAGTGGTGGCATGACAAATAATGACTAAAACATCCCAATTCAAAGGGGATTGAGACAATAATGGGCATGTTTCTCATGTTCTGTCCAAATGGCACATGGGTGGTTAGCGCACAATCTCTTACCATGTGAACGAGTACTTTTATTAGTTGTAGGGGTGGGAATTAAAGGTAGCGCCTGAGGGGCATGATAGAGATCCTTCAGCTCTTGAAGAACATGAAATAGGTTAGTGGGGTTCCCATGTATATTTTGAATGGCACATGGGGGGTTCACTCAAGGAGTAGGTGATGTTGAAGCATCTACCTTGTTTTTCTATTTGCCTCTACCTAATTTTTTGTTCCCTCTAGTGTCCTTGTGTTGGTTGGTGTTTTTGAAGGAGTAGGTTTCTTCGATCATGAGGTAGAGGTAATTTGTTGAGCAAAAGTTACAACTAACATAGTCGACATGGCAAGCGGTTCTAAATACAAGATGGGTAGTTCCATAGCCATGTTTGGCAAGCTAAGTGTCGCCATCACTTGATGGGAGATGAAACTAGATGGAGGATATAGGAAGGGAATTTGAGTGTTTGTGTATGGTAGAAAAATCATATCATTCATGAGAACCATATCTAAAGGGCTTCTGGTTGGTTGACTTGTTGAAGATGATTTTCCAAAGGAAGTGAGTGACTGTACACGCAGACATTGATTCAGATATGGGCATGGAAGGGGTGTCTCTAAGGTATGTACCTAGGAGAGTGGAAACCTAGAAAATGTTAGTCCCAAATTTTGTGAAGGAGGGAACTAGTTCTTAGCATCCCACAATTGGTAAGACATTATCAGGTAAGTTAGAGGCCCTAGTCTCATAGTGTGAGAGTAGGTCGATGGTTATGTCCATCCCTTTATGAGGATATCTCATAGTCTAAAAGATTGATGATGCCACACCCTTCATAAATTACATGTAACTTTGTCCAAATAGGATATTATAATCCAAGGGGCATCAAGGACCTCAATGTTAATGAGAAATATCTTTCCAGCAATCTCTACTAGTACATTCTAAAATATTCCAACAAGTTGTGCAGGGTGACCATCATATTCCCTCAGAGTGATGGATGAGGTTACAAGTTTCTAGGATCCTAGTTTCTAGCACATCATTTTTCACATGATGAAAATGGATGTGCCTTCATTAATAATGAAATAATATATGGTAACATTGTGTATGGTGACTAGAATATTGAAAGTGAGTAACAATGGGAGCCATGGTTCAGAAATGTCTAATTTGAGTGTGATAAAATTGAAATAGGAAGGACAAATGATGCTTAGAACAAAGAGCAAGTCCTTTCATCGCATTAGGTAAGTTTGAATCACTTCTAATGTTTACATAGAATCCAATGATCAAGCCAAGTCATTGACGATGTTATAACTATGTGTCACCTTAGCATTATGGGATGCATGTCTTAGAAGTCCTTTGTTCAAATTTGAAATTGGATCAATGATCAGATGTGGGATCATTAAGGGGGAGGTAGAAGTAGATGACACTACCTCTTTTGACAAGGGATTTGGTTCTAAAGGAGCACCTTAGACTTAAAAATGGTTTTGTAGTAGGATATCTACAACATTCATATAAATGTCTAGACTAGTGGGGTCCTTGACATTTCCTACTACGAGGTTGTTAAAGTGAGTATCACCTCCTTTTTATTGGGTATAAATAACCCTTTATTGAAGGGTGTCTAAAGTACCACAGGTTGTTGGGTGCTTCGGCCATTGTGGATGCCCATACCCTCCTTCATGCATTTGAACTCAACAATATGGGGGCAATGATGGGTATAGTATATGCATTTTCAACATAAGGTGCAAGGGTAGTTAGTCCATCGACCATTATTCTTTCCTTTCTCCTGTGGGTTTTTCTAGGCTTAGTTAGGATTTTTGTTCCTATTGGGCTGCTTTCCCCTACCCTGCACATTTGGTTGTTGAGGGTTTCGCCCTGTCCTTGGTTTCCCTTTAGTTTATTCTTTCCTTTTTTTCCTCCTCTTTTTTTTTGGGAGGATGGGTTGATTATGTTTAGTTATGTAAATGCTTATTTTTGTTGGGGGAAAGAAGCTTGGATGAAATTAACCCCAACATTGTTTTGAGGGTGTTAGAACTCTGTGATTTCCCTAGGCTGAAAAAGGAATTCCAAAGGTAACCACAAACCGCTTTATGCCAGAATGTAGCCCTTCTAGCCTGGAGAGGACTCTCCAACCTAGGTTAAATAGCAAATATGATTTTAGGCTAGGTAATAATCTCAACAAAATTTGATTTTCAGAGGTTTGTTGATGAGAAAAGGGGAAGATCCATTGGGCATGGACTCATGTCAAATCAGATTTTGTCTAGTGAGATGATGGAAAAGATAAGGTTTCTCCATAGAGGAAAGGTAGGCATCTTTGGTGGTGTGATTTAGGTGAAATTTATGTAGGGGGTGGATTTATAAGAGGTGAAATACAGTGCATTAGAGCATCAAACCATGGATGAATTCTAAGATGTTGCTTTAAGCTGATAACTTGGAAAACTAAAATAGAGCATTATTAAACATGAATTTTGAATTAAAATTTTTCTTTTCCAAGATGCACATTAAAGAGATGCAAACACACAGATAACTTACAAGATCAAATGAGAAAAAAACCACCAAAAGTTTTACTCCAGAATCCCTGCAAATTATCTTCTATTTCATTCATTCACTGGCAAATTTTTCAAAAATACAGTGCACAAGAGTCTTTTTCTCTAATCTCAGCCAACATAACCACTTATAGTGATTTTTATATATTTATACATCATTCAAGATTCGTTATCCTACCATAGGTGGTTGAAATTATTGACCAAAACCAACTTTTAACTAGATACATCCAAAAACTAGTTCATATATTGAAAAATAGGAGCAATTTTCCATACAACCAATCCAAACCTAAAATAGAAATAACTTGAATATTGACCAATAAACATTAAAACATATCCTAATATAATTTTCCACCTTTTTACATGATCATAACCACTTATAGAAGTCAAGAATTTGAAACTTGAACTGGAAAGTGCTCACTGTCCAGACTCGCAGCGCATTAGGTAGTTTCGCAGCAAAATGAACTGGCTTCCATGCTATGTATAGATGTGGCCCCTATATGTCAAAATGAAAAAAATGGGTATGCTTCATATACCCTTTTTATGGTGTTGAACCTCCCAAATAATATTCAAAATGGCCATAGACCTCCCTTTGACCCGTTCCCCACTTTCACAGCAACATTTTCTGCTTTCACAGTGTCTCCAAAAACCAAATATATAATAAATCGTTTTAAATATAAAGTGTTTGATACATAAAAATGGATGTTGGAACCTTCATAAAAATCCCTCATGAAAACAAAACTTTTAACTTCATTATCCCACAATTATCGAAATTTATATATGAAAATCGTAGCAAGCCTTTTGTTGTGTTTTTGCAAGTTTCGTAAAAAATTATCTTTTCTGATCTCTTGAGCCAAAAACAAAGTTTCAAAGTTGGGTTGATGTTTCCTGTTGTAGATTCACCTTGGTACTAGCCTCTGTAAGTAAGTACAACTTACCTCTCTTCCTCTTCCTTCCATCTTCCTTGACTTTAGTAAGATTCTTCTTCAACAACCTAAGCCTTCTTTTAGGACCAAGTTTTTTACGTATAAATTTTTTACTTGCCTATGTAGAGGCAAAGTCCACTTAGTTTGCATTTAACCCTATCAAGGACTGCTTCAATAGTCTATACCTCTCTAAACAAATCCAACATATCCCTAAGATCTTCCTCTGCAAGTTGATCTACTTGATGTTGTATTCCTTCAAGATTTTCCAGTAGCTTCTCAAATTCCTTCTGCTCATCAAAATCCATAGGCTAATTAGTCTCCTCTACTTTCATATGCACCTTGGTAGCAAACCTAGTTCTAGGTCTTCTTGAATGCTCAACTAGGTCTTTCAGCTCTTTGACATCAATGACCATTTTACCTTTGCCTTTGGAAACATGTGCCAATGTTTCCTTTGATGGCTCTTCTCCTCTAGGGCAGATAGTTTCTTGATACACTTTATGCCTAAGCTTCCTATTCTCCTGATACAAGTATGATATTGTCACATGGGCCTTGTCCAACTGATCTTGTAACTCCCCAATTTTCTAGTCCTTTTCATAAATTTCTACTTCTCTTTGTGTGCTCTCTGATTCCATAACTTGAATAGGTGAATATGGAGGATCCACAGGTAATCTCTTGGTTGTAGCTCTTGATCTTGGCACCTTTACCACCTTTTCTACCTCAGGGGAGAAATTTAGCTTCTTAGCACTTTTCTTACCAACCAGTTTGCTTTTAGTCAAATGTTTCTTGACTAAACTTGTTGTTGCAGGTGAAGCTTATTTAACCACCACTGAAGGAGAGTCTTTATTATTCTTTTGACTATTTGAAGATTATGCTACCCATCTTGAAGAAACCAATTACTTCTCCTTCTTCTCAAGCTCCTTCAATACCAACAATTTAGTTAATGAAAAATGAAATAAATTGGACTCAACTAGACTTCCTTTTGGTTTGAACTCAATTAGCCATCTAACATAGACTCCTAAACAAATAATACGGAAGATTAAAATTTTTATTGCTAGTAAAATGCATTAAGATCCTAATGTGATAGTGATACACCTTACTAAATCTCCCCTCACATGTTAAGTACCTTTGAATGACCTCCAACATTTTTCTATGATGATCATGTAAATAACTCCTTGGAGCAGATGAACCATACTCTTTCCTATGTTTTGGCTTGAGAAAGTCCTTGAAATCAACCAAATCAAAATCCATTCCTTTGAACCATTACTCTCCACTAAAAGGGATCTTGGTGGCCTCAACTATTGATTGAGATGAGACTGGAAAAAACAGACTTCCCACCTTTTCTTGCACACCATCAAGACCCCAAGAAAAATCCTTTGTCAACTGCAAATGATACCCCTGAATTTTCTCACAGAATCTCATACACCCTACTTGTTCAAAAGCCAATCTAATGGTTGGATCTGCATTAATGGTTGTGGTACCCTATGGTTCAAAACATATAATGGTTCCCCCTTTGTGTTTTTTGTCTTCTAGAATTGACATAATTTCACTTTTGCAGCAATGGATATTTTAAGGTTATCAACAACTTTTTCAGGCAATAATGGAGGTGTTATGCTATTCAAATATTGTGACAATGTCTTAAGATACAACCCAATAATTACACCAAGACCCACAACTGAAATATTCTCAGGAAAACCCTAAATACCTCCAAATTTTGTAACTATTGGCAAGAAATTAAACTAGGGAAAGTCATAGTCCACAAGACAGAAATGCATCACTAAAGAAATTTGACCTCTACAAAACCTTTGGGCATAAATTTTAAGGGAAAAGTTTTGTTACAGCCTTTAGACCAAGGCAACAAATTTTCATGCAAAGGCTCTCATAGAGAAAAGGAAAATTGGCAATGAGACAAGATGGAAAAGACCCATTGTGTGGAATCGCAGCATGTTGGGATAAAAACACAATGCAAAGGAAGAAAAACCCAGTGAATTCCAGAAGAGCGATGACAACAATTTTATCTTATTTGCAAGATCTAAACAGTTTTTGCTAGCTTCTAAATGAAATTTTAAAGTTCTTTCATTACTGAGGACAAAGATAAACCAAATTTTCACCTGTGAGGGAATTTTTACCATCAACATGCGAGAAATTGAGCATTGTGTGGACTTGCAGCACCCTTGCCTCCCTTTCGCAGTGAAATAAATGAACCACCCAATCTTTCTGGTGTAGACAATGAAGAGCTGAGTGCTAATGGATAAAGAGGAAAATTCAAATGATCACCTTGAATGGCCTGGAGTCAGAGTGAAAGTGTTGATCGTGATTTGTAAATAACATCATGAATGTGCAATGCTTTTATGAAAACGTGATGCATTGGGAAAAGAAAGGACTACCCTCCTAATCGTTATTCCCTATTGAGATCATCAGTTTGTCCTTTTGAAATGACATCCAAACTGACAGCAAAGAGCCTCCAAACCTGTGTCAAGATCATTACATGATTTCATTGATGAAGACATTATTTCTAGACTTAGGATACCTACTAACTATGACTTAGAATGAGACCAGCCAACTCACAATAACCAAGGGTTTGTAAAACATCATTTTTGTGCCTTTTTCCAAGTGACCAAAGACTTTCCATGATTTCCCTTTGTAAGGAAAAACATGACTTTAGACCTTGGAATCTTAATAAAATGAAAAACTTTACATGATACCCAATCTAGACCTAGACCTCTTGGAACAATAATATTCAGGTGATTATGGCTAATATTTAAAAAAATTTACCTTAGATACATAGTAAGACTAACATTACCAAGATCCCTAGGACACTAATAGATGGTTTGCAAGATTAGGCTATGGTGGTATTGGAAAATGGAAATATGGGTGTCCTTTTGCAAGATTCCCATCATCGGGATGTGGAAACATTGTTAGAATTCCCTAGGGTGGAATAGTTACCCCCCTACATGGGAGGGGCATTAACCATAGTACAAGCATTATAATATCATGCTATTAGAGAGGAAATGCAAGGTGTTCCACCCCTATTAGGAAATGTTGGAGGTCGACCATATTGGTTTCCATGGTAAGGAAGTTGATTCTCATGTTAATGGTTGTATTAGTGATGGACCCGATTAGAGGTTCAAAAACATTCGATTCCCCTGGCTTCTCTTTGTGGAAATATTTCAATTGAAGGGCATATAGGATAACCATATAAAGGTACCCTAATTTTATATAAATGAGCTTAAATTATTGATCTTTGTGGATATCGGTGGCCACCCGGCTATTCCAATTGGACGCCCACTATTGTTTCTTTTCAGTTTCCTTGATTTTAGCCCAACTTACTGTTTTTGGCAATTTTTTGGGTCCCAAACATCCGGAGTTGTTTTGAGGGACTAACAGACGTTTTTAGAGAAAATGTAGAGACTAGAAAAGTCCCAAATTGGCTTGTGTGACATTTTTTGGCCTCCTCTTCGAGATATTTGAAACGAGGTATTATGATAGCCAAGCAGAAATTGTATGCCAAACTTATGACCCCGAGAAGTTGATGTACCAATTTACCCAAAATAGGCCCACAATTTTGGCGCTTCATCTCTTAGGGTTATGTTTTTGGATGTTTAGGGTTTTAAATTTTTTCTCAATAATAAATAGACCTTTGAGCCTCATTGTAACAAAGTTCAGAGGCATGTAGGCACCACATCTCTTCTCAGAGATAAGCTACCATTGCCTGAGCTAGTTTATTTTTATTTTTATATGTAAGCATATTTTAGCTCTTCGATATTAATGAAATGAATTTTTATTTATGTTGCATCTCTGTGTCTATGGGTATTTATGTGTTTTGTAGTGTTCCTACATAAGTCTAGATCAGTGGTATCAGAGTGGTCTTTTATTTCTCTATTTTTGTTTGCATGTCCCCAACAAGGTCAAGGTATAAGGAGTTAGGGCTCAATCTGATTGAACCTTTGCAAGACCAGCCTCGCAAAACCCGACGGCATCCCATGGTGGAAGAAGAGAAATATGAGGGGGTAGAGATCCTTTGAAAATAATTCTTGAGAAATCCCCTGAGTGACAAAGGAATGTGATGATGGATAACTTTGCCTAGATCCTTCGACGACTACCCACAAGTGACGCATCTTCATCCAGCAGCCACTCTAGAGGCACCACTCCTACAGACATCATAGATAAATAGTTAAATCTATTGGAAGGATATTTTTCAGTTCATGAATTTTCAAATCAAGAAAAGATTACTTTTTCACTTCTCAAAGATGCCCCACACGTTAAGGATTGGTGGGGAACCTGTTAGCGCTCAAATCTACCTTAGGCTGAAATAAGGTAAGACTCAAGGCTACATCAAACCACGCTCAGCCTCGTAGCTAGCCCTAAGAGGATAGGAGAGGGCTCTCTCCGGGTCAATCTTGGCAAAAGATAATCAACGAGGTCGAGATGACTAAATTTATGACTAATTTTAGGCTAGGTATGAAGTACAAGGAGTTTGAAATTGATTTTTGAAGATTTTGTTGAATTCAAGGGAAAGGCAAATTTGGGTGCGGGGATGAAGCACAGTTTTTGCAGAGGTCTACTTAGGGCAAGATAGGCGATTGTTTTGATGCCTTAAAGCAAGTGAGATGGGTAGATCAGACTGGTGAGGAGCTAAGGAGAGCAAGGAAGTCTCAAGGATTCTCCTTAAACTAAAGAAAACATGGAAAATTAAACAAATTTAAAGGCAAAACATAGCAAATTTATGGATTCTACCTTAACACTTCATTTGTTTAATTGCAGAAGATTAAATAAGGAAAGTGGTACACATACACAACTTACAAGTACTGAGAGAAACACACCATCAACACATAAAGCCGCATGAATCCCAAATAGTGCTGCAAAACCCTGGTCTTTCCTTTGCCAAAAATGCAGATAAGATATGTACAATAGAGTGTCAAGCTATTCCCAAGAGTCCAACCCTGAAAATGACTAAGAAAATACATAATATAGGCAAGCAAACACATTCCCTTGCCTCTAGGGGTCAAGCTCATCATCCTATGAGTTGTTTCAACCAATTCTAAACAAAGCACTACAATCTAGGCAGTCAAAACAACTTGCCTCTATAAGCTAGGAAACCAATTCATTCATTAAATTTTTGCTATTTTATGAATGAATCATCTAGAATAGGTAAATAAGTGTCAAATAAAAATAATATTCCATTAATTACATCAAGAAGGGTGAAAAATCCCATCACAAGTCAAAACTGGTCAAACTGGCTTCATTTGTTGAGATGAGGACGAAAACTGTGCCAAAAAACCCTGTGCTCCGCGCGCCTGAGCCCTGTGCGCTGCGCACCTTTCCACCTACTTTTGGGTCACATCCCAGCATCCAAATTGAGCTCAGGTTGGCTTTTTGGAAATCCCTGGATGTCTACTTTCTAACCCAAGTGGAATTTTCCAATTTGGTGTCCATTTGACCCTCCAAAAGTGCATTCTCCCAGAAGTACTTCCTGCTGGTGCAAAAAGTGGCTGAAAGGTGGTTTTCATGATGTTTTTGAGCCTTTTGGTCACCCAGAACTTGATGAAATGCCTTGGCAATGGCTGAGCATGTGTATTTCATCATGAAAAATCCAAAACTACAAGCCATCTGTGATTTGGACCTCCCCATCTTATGGGTCGAGCGCTGCGCGCTACGCGTAGAGCCAAAAAACCTGTTTTGCAAGCCAAAAATTTCAAAACAACAAAATTTGCCCAAATTTGGAGTGAAGACCCTCCATCATGTATCATGATCAACTAATGAAGCCTCGGCCAAAACTCGAAGTGGATCAGGCCTTTTCCTTTGTTTTAGCGCTTTGCTCAAACGCCTCTTGAGGATCTTCATTTTCGCTTTGCAAACATGCATGCGAGCCTAATAGTGAGTTTTCATGTGACGAAGCATGTATTTGTCCCTGTTTGCCTTCACCAACAACTTCTCCAAATGATTTTTTACTCGGATGAGCATTGATTCTCGATCAATAAGTGTCAAATCACCGGGTCTTCATCGGGCCAATTCCCAGCTTCTCCAAATGAGTGTTTACCCGGATGAGCATTGATTCTTGATCAATAGGTGTCAAATCACCGGGTCTTCTTCAGGCCAATTCCTGGTCTTCCCGGATCTTCCGCAGCTCATAAAGTTCATGCTCATCTTCCAGCTGTTTGTTGCGCTGCTCCAAGTAGTTGATCACCCATTTAGCCATCTGCAATTTCTTTTGCAGCAACTCATTCTCGGCCCTTTGCTCTCAGATGATCTCCTTGAGCTCCGAGTTAGGCGAGCCAGCATCAACATCAATGATACCCATATCCTGACCTCCTGAAGGACCCTCATCAAACATGGGTCTCTTGCCCCTATCCTGAATCTGAACCTGTGCTGAAGATGGAGGCGAGACCCCTTCCACATGATGTGGAGATAATACTCGCTGTGCTGATGATGTCAACGAGACCCCTTCCACCCCGGGTGGAGATAGTACTCGTCGTGTAGATGCAATTAAGGCCCTGTGGCCTCTCTGATATGTCACATATACTAGAGCATTGACATGCTCGGTCTCAGGAATGTCAAACTGCTGTGAAGGCCCTCCCTCATCATGAACTATCTCTGGAGGAGGCTATAGCATGGAAAAGTAATCACGGGAGATGAAATCCTCCCAAGTAATACCCTGATGTGCCAACTGATGCATCATTATGATTTTGATCAATGCATAGTGATATATGCTCCTATGCTGATGTGTCGGGCTCTTCCTCTGTACTAAAGGCACCATCCTCTCTATGTTACGACACATGAAAAATGGAATGTTCATCATACGTACCCTTGTGAAATGCATCAACAAACGGACATGGTACGCATAGAGACGCGAGAATCTGCCCTCACAGCTGAAATACTGAATGATGAGTTTCATCAATGGTGCAAACTCATCTTTCGGGAATCTGAAAGGAAAGGTTGCGCTCAAGTGTTTGATATATCCACGCTTGATATATGGCTCATAGTAAAATCTGTCTAGCATCTGGCGTTTGCTCCATTCCTCCCCTACATTTGGTATCTCGGTGGCCTGAGCAATAGTGTCGGGTGATAAGGTAAAATCCACTCCGGCAAGGTTTACATGACCATCCTATAGATTAAGTACAAATAGACGGACTAGTTCCCGATGATGCTGAGTTTATGAGATCATCTCACAATATTGGTAACATGATTGGCACCGAAAACAATCCATTGCAAATGGGCAAGCTTGCAATTGAGCCAAAGAAGTAGGCTCCTCCCTAACATGTTGTCCACTTTTGCCACCTTTGTGATACCTCCGTGGCACATTTGGCACATTTACCTCCTGTGTAGAATCACTATAATATTCCTGCTCATATACTGACTCGGTCTCTGACATGTTCTTTAGAAACAAGATAGTTGGAATATATATATATATATATGTTGATATATAACTGTGTACAAAATTGACTGTAGACTTTTTTCTTTTTCTCAAAATGTTGTGACCAAGGGGACACAAATATACAAGGGAATTGTTAGGAAAGGGAAAACATTAGGGAAATGGGAACAATGGAAATAAAACAAGGAATTTAGGGAAGGGGAGGGACATGGAAATCTTGAAGTTTTAGGGTTTTGGGATGAGGTAGGGATTATATGTTTGTAATAGAAAGGAGGGATTAGGATTTGAGGGAGGATAGTGTAGGGTTTTATGAGGAATTATTGGGGAAAATATTAGTGAATATAGGGGATGGGAAACAAAGGAAATAGGAAAACATGAGAACCTTGGTTTACATTTATTTTTTAAAACCCTACAGCAATTTTGGCATTCAAATTCTTACAGCAATTTAATGGACAAGGAGGGTTTTTACACTTGGTTTTTCATGGCAAATATATCATAATTCTTTACATAAACCTTTCAAAACCAAGAACAAGCCATGGAGAAAAGCCTACCTGCGAATTTATGCTGGAGAGGAGGCGTTTTAGTGTTTTCTTGGACAAATTTTGGACATAAACACCAGTGCGCCGCGCGCCTCACCCAACGTGTCGCGCGCTCCTGATGCGTCGCGCGCGTGCAAAATAATACTGAGCTTGGTCGCCTGATGCGCCATGCACCCAACCTGATGTGCCGCGCGCCCTAGAAATGGCCCAATTTGCTTACAAACTCACAAAATTGCCTTAGAACGATGCTCTTCACTCTTGAAATGTGGAATGGGTTGCAAATGAGGAAAAATGTCTTCATATAGACTCCTTTTTTATTTTTGCTTGATCCAAAACCCACTTTCTTATGTTTTGTCGTTGACACTTTTTCACAATTAATAGACTCTGACCTTTTTGGTTTCCCTTTAAAATTGGTTGAAATAATGATTTACTCTGATAATTTTTTGCAGGGATAGCTCTGATATGCTCTGGCAAAGGAGACCAAGGTTGCACTTGGACGTTTCAAGGATTGAAGTTTTTTGAAAATTTTTAGAAAAATGAGACGACGACTTATCTTCAAAACAGAGTTTTGAAGAGAAGTCATACTTTATCTGTACAATGATGAAAATTATTGAAGTGATTATCTATCAAAGACATCCCTCTGGCCTGCTGGTCTTCTAAGGCTTTTCAAAACAAAATTGACTCAACCCTAGACCTAAGACCTAAAAATTTAAAACATGATTGTAAATGACCTTTGAAGCTTTATGACTAAACCTGAACCAGTAGTGCCATGCACGAGGGGAATGAATGACACAAACCATTCTGTCAGAGTTACGGCATGCCTAACGAAATGCAACTGATCAAAACTGATGGGACACCTAAACATGAAATGCATAAAGAGTTTTGATCTCTGACGGAGGGATAACTAGACCGACTCTAACATTGGCTCCAATGGGGATGGTAGCTCCTTGGAGATGCCAAGAACCGCAGATCTCTGTAAGAGCTAGACATTGCCTTCATCCATTGGGCGATGGAGTCATTATTCCAACACAAAATCTTGAGAATTTGACTGAGCAACCAAAAACTGCTTTGACCAAACTAGACTCGAAACTAAAAGATTGAGACAACTGACTTGACAAACTTAGACTAACTAACCTTCATTTTCAGAATTATAGCCTTCACCTCGGGCCCCAGACTGAAGATGATAAGTTAGTTTACATGTGCAATAGAACAAAAGTAAAATGATATGTACAATGATGATGAAATGAGCAGAAAATACTCAGAAGTAGTATCTCTTTAACAGCCGACCATTAATTGGCCCTCCAAGACATTCATATCCATTCATTTCTTTGAGAAGGAAAGTGTTTTGGCCGCAATATGCTGCAATCTTGTAAGGGCCCTTCCATAAATTTTCAAATTTGCCATGCTTTCCCTTGTCTTCATGCCGAGCATCCCATCTCAAAACTACCTCATCTAGCTTAAATGTGTCCGCCTTTGCTTTCCGGTCATAAATCTTTTTGATGCGCTCCTGCAACTTGCAAGTGTTTTGAAATACCTCCTCCCGTGTCTGCTGTAAATGAATCATCTGATTAATCCTTCTCTGCATAGGATCTTCCTCACTACCAGCTTCTTGAAGCAATTTGACTACCGAGACAGTGAGTGAAGTAGGAAAAACCGTGTCTGTTCCGTACACCAACTCGAAAGGAGACATGCCAATAGACTTTTTTTGACTCACCCTATCAGCCCATAGTGCATTTATCAACTTCTTGTGCCAGCCCTTTTTACTGATTTCCAACAATTTCTTAATGATATTGACCAAAGATTTATTAGATGACTCCGCCAATCCGTTTCCTTGAAGGTGGTATGCGGTTGAATGTCCCAAGCTGATATTGTACTTATAGCAAAACTCAACCATCCTTTTTGACTTAAATGCTGCTGCATTATCTGTGATTAGCTTACTTGGACATCCAAAACGTGAAAAAATGTTGGTTTCAAGAAAAGAAATAATTACCGCATCCGTAGCTTGTCGAGTAGGAATTGCGTCAATCCATTTTGTGAAGTAGTTTGTGGATGTCAATATCCATCGATGTTGTCCTGATGATGTCGGATGAATTTTGCCGATGAAATCCAATCCCCACTGCTGAAAATATGCGCTGACTTCAATTGGTTTGAGAGGCAAAGGCTGGAGTTTCTGCTTCCCTTCAAAAATTTGGCATTCATGACAATTTTTAACAGCCTTATATACATCTGAAAATAATGAAGGCCAATAATATCCTATTCTTAGAATCTTTTTTTGCTGTGCTCTTCCAAAACGAATGACCTCCACAGTCCCCTCTATGAAAGTCTTCCATGACTCTTTTGGCTTCCTCCTCTACCAAACAATTCAATAACATTCCACCAGGGTCTTTCCAAAACAATGCTGAATCTAGTATGTAGAATTTTGCAGCTTTCAATTTCAAATTTCTACTTCTGTTTCTAGGCATTCCGGGAGGTGAAGACAAATGTTGAAGTACATATAAAATGTTAGCATACCAAGGAGAAGAAAGAAACATTTCAGATACCTGAACAAATGAATTCTCCTCATCTTCATCAGACATGGCAGCAATCAAATTTATGTCTAGAACTTGCAAATTTGTTTCAGCCATTAACTTGGCGAGTCCTTGACCTTTGATCAGCTTGGTGGGTTTAATCTCTACATCATACTCTAACAACGCAGCAATCCACTTACCCCATCTGCCTTCTGGATCTGCCTGTACTAAAATATCTTTAACTGTTGCATTAGGAACATAAGCTAGAATATGGGAATGCAATATATACACACGGAAATCTTTCAAGGCCTTTACAAGCCCAAGTGCTTGCTTCTCAATGATGTTATATTTCAATGCTCCATCTCTAATAATGCGACTGAAAAAGGCGATGGTATTTTCTACACCTTCTCTCTTCTGCATTAGTACAACTGCCAAAGTGTGCTCAGAAGCAAATGAAAATAAAATAAAGTCTTGAGTGTAGTAGTCTGGACTGATCAAAATAGGAGCTGAAGAAAGAGATAACTTCACTAAATTAAATTATTTCACCGCCTCTTCGGTCCACTTTACCTGACTATCTTTCTTGAGCATGCTTGTGATCTCTCTAAGATG
>APFE030997201.1:0-52298 GCA_000404065.3 Pinus taeda
TGAAGATTTGCATAAGCTGGGGTTGGATATCCACTTTAAAGTAAAAGTAAGATATGGCTTTTTTTCATGAATTAAATTCTGAACATTTTCCTCTGCCATTTTGTGGAAGTATGGATATAGCTTGTTTTATATTATACTGCTCAGTACTCTTTCGGCACAGTATGTACCATAAAGATATCTGAACATCCTTATTTATGCATTTGCCGGAATGATAACTGAACATTTTACTCTGCCATCCTGCAGGAGACAAAACCACTGAAAAACCTGCTCAGCCAGTTTGCTGTAAAAAGGAAGATTCCACTTCCTATTTATCAGTTTAAAAAGGAAGGAATGGCACACTGCCCAACTTTTACGGCAACTGTAGCGATTAACGGGGAGTCCTACACGGGAGCTCCTGGAAACAATAAGAAGGCGGCCGCAAGAAACGCTGCATATGAAGCAATCCGATCAATTCGCACCCAAGATTGTGAGTTGCTGTAGATAAAAAAACAAATTATTTGCATTCTACTTAGTTATCTCTATGTAATTTGTAATATTGTTAGTTTCCTTCTCTCCATTGTGCTATTTAGATTTGTTGCTAAGCAGGATTCTGTATCTGATAAGAGAGAAACTTAGATTTGTTGATGCCACTGATCCATTAGATTCTCTTTTCAGGCAATTCTTTTCCACATATTGAACTTGATGGAGATTTGCATAAGCTCGGGTTGGATATCCACTTTAAAGTAAGATATGGCTTAAATTCTGAACATTTTTTCATGAATTAAATTCTGAACATTTTCCTCTGCCATTTTGTGGAAGTATGGATATGACTTGTTTTATATTATACTGCTCAGTACTCTTATGTACCATAAAGATATCTGAACATCCTTATTTATGCATTTGCCTGAACGATAACTGAACATTTTCCTCTGCCATCCTGCAGGAGACACAGAAACTACTCAAAAACCTGCTCAGTCAGTTTGCTGTAAAAAGGAAGATTCCACTTCCTATTTATCAGTTTAAAAAGGAAGGAATGGCACACTGCCCAACTTTTACGGCAACTGTAGAGATTAACGGGGAGTCGTACACCGGAGCTCCTGGAAACAATAAGAAGGCGGCCGCAAGAAACGCTGCATATGAAGCAATCCGATCAATTCGCACCCAAGATTGTGAGTTGCTGTAGATAAAAAACAAATTATTTGCATTCTCCTTAGTTATCTCTATGTAATTTGTAATATTGCTAGTTTCCTTCTCTCCATTGTGCTATTTAGATTTGTTGATGCCACTGATCCATTAGATTCTCTTTTCAGGCAATTCTTTTCCACAGATTGAACTTGATGATTCTAAGCAGGATTCTGTATCTGATAAGAGAGAAACTGATTCTAAGCAGGATTCTGTATATGATAAGAGAGAAACTTGCAACTGATGGTTGACGGATATAAGTTTTACAATTTATACATGATGTTTTTGTGTTTCTGTTTGCACTGTTTGAATTGAATGGATTTTGTATTTTACCAATTTTGAATGTGTTTATGAAGAATTAACAAATTGTTGGATTTGAGTATTTTTCAAAAAGAATAAACAGTGTGATCTCACCACAAATATCTTTTCCTTGTTTGGCAGATGTGGACAAATATTTCTTATTTCTTTGTTCAGCTTAAATTTTCTATTTTTTCAAGGGAATAAATAAGTTTTCTATTTTTTCAAAGGAATATCAAGATTGCAATTTTGCTACAGATTTTTCTAACAAAACTTGAATGAGTCTTTTCTAAAAAGAATGAAATGATTGTGATCTTTTTTATGAAAAATAAAGTTCTATGATTATGATTTTTTAATTTTATATATATATATATATAATTATTTTTTATTGCAATAAAATGTTGGCTTGTTTGGTTCAATAAAAAGTTGTTGTTCTTACTGTGTGTTTATATTTATGTAATGTTTCTGAACAATATATGGGAGCAGGGACAAGAAGCAAAATAACTTAAGAATATATATATAATAAAATAAAATATCTTTTATGATTTTCTTTTTTATCTCTCCATGGAATATATATATAATAAAAGTTCTCTCACATTTTCAGGACTCTACTCCTAACTAACTTTCAACTTCTTATCTATTTAATCTTAGATTTAAGCTGGGGATCAACTTTTATTTGGTCAAAACAAGGATTGTCTCTTCCCACCTCCACTTTACCTTCCCTCTAGCAATAAACCTTCTTTAATGTTGAATAGTCTCTCTAATTTCCATTTATTTGCCTGTGGCTTTTGCTACATGAGCCCTCAAATAACCTCTTTGATCCATAAATGTTGCCCTCATGTACATTCATCCTTTAGCAACCAAAATTAACAATTACTAGAATATATAGACAATGATTTATTAACATTGTGTGGATGGATATCAACGTTCCTTCATAATCCTAAGAACCATGCATTTTTTTTGTAATTTATATATGCATGTCATTTTAAGTCATTGGTATGTCACATAAACAAGATACTTATAAAATAATTGCGGAATCTAATTGTAGATTCTTCATAATCCTAAGAACCATGCATTTTTTTTGTAATTTATATATGCATGTCATTTTAAGTCATTGGTATGTCACATAAACAAGATACTTATAAAATAATTGCGGAATCTAATTGTAGATTCTGGTCATTGAATAGGCTACCTAAAAAATCAATGATTGATTTCGTGGTTAATCTTGGAATAACCTAAATCTACAATCAAATTAAAAATTACCTATATAAATACATGTAATTTTAAGTCATTAATATTTCACATAAATAACATAGCAATTATATAAAAAATAATTTATAAATATATATTATAATTAAGAAATGTAAAAGCACAAGATACACATTTAAAAATCAATGATTGATTTTGTTGTTAATCCTCTAGGAACCTAAACCTACAATCAAACTAAAAATTACCTATATAAATACATGTAATTTTAAATCATCAATATTTCACAGAAATAACATAACAACTATACAAAAATTAATTTATAAATATACATTATAATTAAAAATATGAAAGTACTAAATATACATTTGAAAATATTATTAATTTTTTAAATAACATTTTTAAAACACATTCAAATCTATTTCTATACAACCCATTGCTCCAAATGAAAATTTACTCCAATTAATTTTTTTATAATACTTCTATATACTAGATTAAAATCTTTATTTATAAATTATGAATCAATAATAAAATTTTATTATATATATTTCCATGGAGAGATAAAAAGATATAATAAAAGATATTTTATTATATATATATATATAATTAAAATAAAATATATTTTCTTTCTTTCTACGTGATTGTTGTAAATATCTTTTATGATTTTTCATCTTCGTCAAAGTTTAACATGTCTACTTTATTGGATACCTCTAGGTTCCTTTCATTTATAATTTTGCAATGATATAATTGATTGGACCTCAAATGTAATTCTTATCCCATCTACAATAATTGTTTTCCTTCTCTTTCTTTTCATTGGAGTTGCTCAAGGAGGTGTATGATTCTCTTTCAATTTCAAATTTATGTGACTTGCAATTATTTTTGTGTTAAATTTATGTGACTTGCAATTATTTTTGTGTTTGGTGATCGCTTGTTTCTACAATATTTGAATTTGTCCTCCCTTCATTGTTAGAGTTCCAAACTATAATTATTGTTCAACTTTGATAGGGTGGAAGTTTTTGCTAATTTTCAATATTTTTTTACATATTTATTAATAATAATAGGTAGATACTATATTAATCAAAGTTTGTGGTAAATGTATGTGACAAAATTACAAAAAAGAACTTTCTAACATTGTCAATTTGTCAAAACAGAGGGCACTTGTTTATAGCATACATCAAGAACTATTAGATAGGAAATCAATGTTTCACAAAAAAACCTTATTGTTTAAATGCTATAGTATATAACGAGACTTTGACAGATTTTACAATACATCAAATTCAACTTGCTTCATGTAGATTATCGATGATCTCAATTGATACTTGATTAGGCTTAGGGGCTTGCCCATTTAAATTTGGGAACTAAATGGTGGATTGTTTTATATTTTCCAATCCAAAATTTGTTGTTAGAGCTAAATTATGATACTCGAGCTAATGTTCCAAAGAAAGGAAATCGAATTTTTGTTTGAGTAGATCACATTTTTCTTCTATCTGTGGTATGATTTGCTATCGTTGAATTAGGGTTTACATGGTTGTCTCTGTCTAAGCTACGAAATTGACATCCTCAACTTCAAGTTGCCTAACCCAACGTTGCAAAACATCCATTGTTGCCTCATTGTTAGAGAAACGTCCACATCTAAATTTCACAACCATCCATTAAGGAAATTGTGATGAGAGGATCACACTTTGATAGAGGAAGATCCAAAGCAATTGTAAGACGACGAATATGTCAAATAAAGGGAAGGTGTGGAACTGGAATATCAATATGCACGTAATATGATCTCAAGGATTTCTCAAATCTGAACTATTGATATTGTTCGATCGTCCTCGTGGCATCATTATCATCCATAGTTACAACCCTCATTGTATAATGATGAAGCATTTGCATGGAGAGATCCATCACTCAAAGAGAAATCCCACCATGAGACTAATTTTTTATTTATGGAAATGGCATAAATTGGAGGGTGAAGTATGCCATAAAGTAATGCAAGAGTACTTGTGTTAATTACTTATTTCAATAAACTTGAATGTGAGCCACATGCTTATCAATTAAATGCGTAATGAACATGGTGTGGAACATTATGATATTGATTGGTAATACAACTTGGAGCTAATAATAATTTCACTTTGTTTTCCTTGCGATTTGTTTGTTGGCAAAAAAATCTGCTTGCATATTGTTGCCTCTTTAACACAAGATAATATTTAATAGTGGGTATATAAATCAATACATATAGAGTTTGTTTGAAGATTGAACCTAATTTAGAGTCTTGAGAAGTGCTTTCTTGTATATGCTTGATGGTACTTTTAAAACACTCAAATAAATATTTTTTTCGAATGTTTATGGTGTTGGCTAGATCTTTTTTCCTATGGGACAACATAAGCTTTGGCCCGAATATTGAAGGCAAGGCCTAAACTCCATGCATAAGTTAACTCCATAGTTCCCTCAGGGTTAGTGAAAACCCCTCCCACATCTACCACCTCAACATTTCATTTGGATGCCTTGTCAAAGCAAAAAATATACACATTTTGGAATTTCATCCATTGTTGAACTTTAGGTTACTTGAAGCAATGTTAGTTACAATTGTAACTAGATGGACTATATTGCTCCAATGTGTTCTTTTATGCAAGGTTACTTGGGAGTGGGAGCGTAAACAAGGAGTGGGAACGGGAGCGACATTTTCAGAAGCTCCCGGTTTGGGAGCGATTCCGGGAGTGTTATATATATATATATATATATATATATATATATATATATATATATATATATAATATATATAATATATATATATTATATATATATATATATATTGATGCATATATATCAACAAAAGCATGTAGAATGATGAAATAGATATTAAAAAACATAGATTGAACCATATAACAACAATCATCTAGAAGTTATAATCTTCATCAACATTGTATATTGAATTGTGTATGCTAGATCTCTTTCAATTCATCTATTTTTTGAGGGGTGGGGAACTTGAGTAGATGTAGGTTGCAGTGTTTATCCAAGTGAGCTTTTGCCTTGACAACAACTAACTTAGGGGACACTCATTCATTTTGAAAGAGTGTTCGATTTCAAGTTAAACAAACCTCCGAACAAAAACTTTGATAGGGCTAGCCACACTCTCTTAAATTGAGATTTGTCATGGAAAGACCCCATGGAATCTTTGCCAACTGTAAAACAAGTGAGACCATGCTGAAGGCCACCAAACTCTTATGGCTAATCCCTTGCACAACATAATTCCATATCCGATAAATTCACATTTTAGAAAGAGATGCACAAAGGATTTGTAGGAGGAACAACACAAAATTCTTAGAAGGGCCATGAATGCCTTGCTTATATAAGTTTTCAGTTGCAAAACTCTTATGATCTACAAATATCTAACAAAAAATGTGTTTAGGAACACTCTCGAGATTACATATTTTAGTCCCTAGTCTATATTTATGGGGAAATGTGGAATGAGAGAGTTGGTACTCATTGTCATGTTTCACTGTGTAATTGTGACTTCTTGATCCTCAATAGTATGGTTCAAATAGGAGCTTTGGTGAATTCCTTTTAAATGTAGGACTAAATATTGAATATAAATTCATAATTGCATTGGAGTTGTCCCAAAGTCCCAATTTTTCCAAACATTCGAAGATCTTGACTAGGATGATATAAAAAATAGAAGTTTTTCCTTGTCTATCTAGCCCTTGATTTAGATGGATGAGGCTTTGATCATGAAGTAATGGTTTCTCCCCCATAACACTATCATGTCAAATATAGATGCCTTTCCCATTACATGGTATCCAAGTCCACCGATTTTGGATCATGTTAATGGCTACGCTAAGAGCTTCCAAATTTGTGAGCCTCCTCGCACTGATGGAATTGATCTAGACATTGAAGTCATCTTCCTCAAGGCATCTTTTGTAAATGAATCTCTTCCAATAATCATATTTCATAGTGAAATGTCTCCTTAACAATTTGGCATTGAACGTTACATTCACCAATGTAAGTCTTAAGATCCTAAACCTCCACGGGCCTTTGGGGTACGAATTATTGCCTGACTAACTAAATGAACAATTTTTAATAAGATTTTCCTCCTTGTCACATAAACCTCCTAAGATCTCGAGCAATATATTGCTTTACACAAATTGGGGATAACAAAGCAGAGAACTAAAAGGTCAGAGGAATTGATAGAATTTATTTGATCAAGGTAAGGAAACCAAATGGATTCAACCATTGTGCTCCCCATTAATTAAATTTGGATTTTTTTTTTGAGGAGAATATGTTGCCATGATGATAACAAGGAGGACTATAAACAAAGAGGGATGCCTCGATACTTGAAAGAGCACCAACCTTCTTGGAAATGAAAGTGAAGAACTCTGGAGATAGCAAAGAGTGTCCCTTTACTAATATTCCAAGCGTGCAAATGGATTTTACCATTGTTAACTAAACCACTCAAAATTCTAATAAAAAGATTCAAAATTTCCTTGAATTGAGATGTAATAATGAAGGAAGCCCCACCTATCAAGATAATATCATTAGTGAGATATGAGTGATATATGTTTTTGACTCTTGACTATTTCACATTCTATCTTTCGGCTCAAGGATTTAGCCATTAGAATATACATAAGCAATGATAAAGGGAATCCTCATTGTAAACCCCTGGTTGCTATAAAGAACATTGTAGACTATATGTTTACTAAAGTAGCAACCCACAAGTTACTTATATAGGTTGTGTCCAATGAATACAATTGGATTCAAAGCCAAATTTATGAATCATTTCAAATAAAAAAACTATGCTTGAATTGGTTAAAGGAATTTTCCATGTCAAATTTTATTATGATCCCCTTTTACCCTCTAGTTCTGTTGAAGTAAATGGCTTTCTGTGCTAAAATTATATTCTCTATTATTTTCATTTTCCCCACAAGGCCATTTGGTTATTCGAGATAATTTTGTGGAGTAGACTTTTCAATCTATTGCACAATGTAATTTCCCTAAATCTCAAGAAAGAAGTAGGATTTACATCTTTCAGAATCAACATTAAAAATGTTGAAATCATTTGGAGTAGGAATTTTATTTGGTTCTAAATCATTTATTACTTCCACAACTTCCTCTTTAGTAATAACTTGAGCTAATCTTGCATCATCCTTTTGACTAATTAGTGTAGGGATATGTTCTAGCATACTTTCTGTATCCCTTCTAGTAACACTCCCTTCCCTTTTTAAGGGTACAAACTTCATAACTCTTGAATACCATTTGTTTGATTTTTGTCTCTCTTCCATCCCTCTTGATTTACTTAAAATTATTTCACCAAAACCTTGCTTTTTCTTGTTTATGAAAGAATTTCTTATTTTGATCTCCTATCCATAGCCACAAACTTCTAGATTTTAGCCTCCAATTTTCTTCCTTTGCTCACACGCTACCTAATAATGATGAAAATTTCCTTTTCCTCGGTGGGTAGAGCTTGAATGACTTGTTCATTCTCCATTTTATTTTGAACAAACACTAGCTTTTCATTTAATGTACTAATCACCTGATCAAGTGATAAAAAATGGAACTTGGTCCATATCTTCAATCCATACTTGGTGGCTCCAAGATTTTACTCTTAAATATGGAGAATGGAGCCAATCATTGACTGCCTGTAAGTTTAGGAAACTATGTCAAACTAGGAAGAATCATGAATCCAAAGTGGATTAAAATGAAAAGGGATGGGACCATAGTCTGAAGAATTCAAAAAGGAGAGGGAAATTGGGTTATGATCAAATCCAATCCAGGGGATGATTTGGGATGATTGTGTTGAATTTGTAACTATGGTCGGTCTTCATAATCTACCCGTGGTGACTTGATATAATTATATTTATCATTGTAAAGCATATTTCTAAGTGCTTGAGTCAAAGGAAAATTTATTTTGAGTCAAAGTCCCATTGCGGCTTTTAAAAGATATAAATTTGAATTTTTGAAATGTAATTTTTGGCTCCAAAAGTGACAAGTCGGCTTTCCTCCAAGTCAAGTTGTCCTTGGCTAGACATGTATTTTCACCCTAGACATACAGCTATATAAAGGTAGCTCGAGCTCCTCATTTGGTAGATTCACATTCCCCACTCAAGACAACTTCTGGGAAAGAGAAGGAGGG
Organism: Pinus taeda; assembly: GCA_000404065.3. Taxonomy (NCBI): domain Eukaryota; kingdom Viridiplantae; phylum Streptophyta; class Pinopsida; order Pinales; family Pinaceae; genus Pinus; species Pinus taeda. Next base: position 8,783 of record APFE030997201.1, read on the forward strand.
CAAAAAGGACGTAGAAGGACAAAGAAAGAAGGGCAAGTTTCACCCTCTCCTCTCTTATCAAATCACACAAGTGGATATGAGTCTCTCTCTATGATTCACATCTTTCTGGGGCAACAACATTAGGAGGGCCACCTTTTTTTGGGTTACTAGGCAACTTCAAGAGGGCCGAAAATCTATGGGTTAGGCATGTTGAAAAAAGTGCAAGATCAGTTTGGGTGACTTGACTTGGAGGAGAATACCAGGTTTGACCATAGGTTTAGGAGTGTCTCTTATTGAACAAGAAGAATTTATCTATTGAAAGGGTTGCTGGGTTTTTCCCCGTAGTGTATTTTCCTAAGGTATATCTTGTCACCATTTTGTGCATTGTGATCTCTACTATTCTACTATTGAATATTTGAAGTATAGTTTCTAAATGATATATTGAAATAAGATAAAATAATATCTACATCAAACTTAATTATCATAATTCAGAAATATTGTGCTAACCTTGCACTAGAAAAATCAACATGGGATCAAAGCATTGGTGACAAAAGGAAGGAATATTGAGATCAATTTTACAGAAAACTTAGAGAGAATTCTATTGAAGTCCTCTTATACATTGGCATCTATGGTTTCCTCCATGAAATTCGAAAACAAGTTAGAGGGAGCATCAAACTTCAGGGCTTGGAAATTCAAGATAGATCTTAGCTAAAAACAAAGTATTGGATATTGTGATGGGAGAGACTATTGAACCATCCAATGCAGCTTGAAAAGAGAAGTTCAAGGAAGATGATATTATTGCCATGAGTCTAATAGTGGAACTTGTTAGAGATCATCTCATTCCTTACACTACAAATCATGATACCTCCAAGAAGATGTATGATTCCTTAATAAATATCTACACTATCAAGAATGTTGGTCAATCCATGAGTTTGAAGAATGAGCTCTGAAATATGAGAATGGCAAATGATAGACATTGTGCATTCATACTTCATATGGATTTCACAAATAAGAGATCAACTTTCAGCTATTGGAGAAACTATCTTTGATCAAGAACTTGTGACTACAACACTCAATAGTAGGAAAATCATTATAAATTCTGATCCTTACTTTTCAAGAATTAAATTCTGAACATTTTCCTTCGCCATTTTGTGGAAGTATGGATATGGCTTGTTTTATATTATACTGCTTAGTACTCTTTCGACATAGTATGTACCATAATGATAGCTGAACATCCTTATTTATGCATTTGCCGGAATGATAATTGAACATTTTCCTCTGCCATTCTGTGGGAGCATGACTTATTAAAACATGGGTTTCATGCTTGGGTCACCATGTTTTAGGTCAAATTCTCCATTGAGGACTTCTAAGATTTATTCTAGATCTATAGAATTATTGTACATTTAAAGAGATGTTAGAAAAATATTATATATGACAGAGAAATGCAAGACATATAATTTGCAGAAAAACACAAAAACATAAAACTAGAGAGACACAGATATACGTGGTTCACCCAGTTTGGGCTACATCCACCCCGAATAGCCAGTCCTTCCTTTCTATTATCCAACGAAATGAAGAGACACATCCTACAACAGATCCACTATTATATCCTCTGTTTTCTCTCAATGTCTCACCTGTCTGTTTCTCGCTCTGAGAATACACATATATTCAACATGCTCAATACAATACCCTCATACAAAGAAAGGGGTTGCCTTCTAGGGAAAAAAAAATCTTAAACTAAACATAAATTGTACCATAAGATCATCCGCCTAATGAACGACGTAGATTGACTAGAAATTACTATACTTTTACAAGGCAATTTTACATTTGTTTTTAGCTTCGGGGGCACTACCCTCAAAACCCCCATCAGGGGACCGTTGGCCCCTGGACCCCCAAGCCGGGGGGGATGCCCCCCCCGGAACCCCCGCGGGGGGAACAAGTCCTGCCCACACCTCCCCACATGGAGGGGTGTATAATCTTCCTGGGGTATACATCCGGCTGAAACAAAGACCTCTAAATTAGGAAGATAATCATGCTCCACACCCAACAAGAGACCCTTCTTGGGCTTTTGAATCATGTAAAAAGGTTTAGTGTTGAGTCAAATATGAATTATGGAACCTCCACACCATGTCGGCCTGAGAGAAGATCAAGTCGACCTAAGGAGCTATTCTACCCCACAAGAAGCCTATAAAAAGAATGATTATGAATTAATTCATAGCATCACTTCTCATTCTCTCTCTTCTGCACAAAAGTGTGAAAATCTATTCGCCAGGCAGAAGTACGAAATAGGAGGCTGGGAAAGTATGTTGTTGAGAAGACGAAGTGAATGTGAGTCTAGGGGAGTCTAAAGAGTCAAGGAAAATCAAAATTTTGGTGGTGGTCTCTCTCTATATTGTGATCTATATTGGGAGAACAAATGCTCTCAAGTTGGACTGTTGTCAGAAGCCGTGAGCTGCTGCATATTCAAAGTTGCTGGGAAGAGATCAATCTTCTGGGGGATGACTTGGTGTGGAGAGAAGGTTTGGTTAAGGTCTAGGGTCAAGATTCTCAAGGAATACTATTGAATGGAAGAATTAGTTTAAATGGGTTTTCCTCTTGAAGGGGTTTTTCCCTGGCATGTGCCTACATCTCGTGTCCATTGTTTTATGTGTTGCTACTTTTGTGTAATTGCTTGTTGAACTAAAGAAAGAAGAAATAAGGAATCATAATGATAAGTAACATCACAAGTAAATATAAAGATAGAGAAAGACTTTACTTCTTTTATGATTTTCCAACATGTCGCTCACTAAGGGATTGTTGTTCAAAACTTAAACTTCTCGACACTACTCTTGCATACTCTTCACATATTTTAAGCATAAAACCAATGCCTTATATGTTGTTGCAGGAAAATTTGACTTCAAAACCATGTGGTAGCTTCATCATATCCTGTATTTTGTTCAACTAAAATCGGGGCAGCGGAGGAAAATGCTTGATCATATTTACTTTTGCTCCTCTTTTTTTTATTAATTTGTGAAGTTATAACTATAAATTCGAACATTTAGGAGCCATATTTTTATGGACGATGGTCTTGTGCTATCTTTGCAACGACGGGATGATGTTAGTAGTTGTCTCAATGGGTGTGTTTCGCTTATGTGAAATGATTTGAGAAGCCTTGGGGTTATAACTCACTAAGCTATTGTTGTTCAAAATTTAAACTTCTCCACATTCCTGCATACTCTTCATGGATTCCACAACTGATATTGGTATATTGGTGGTTTCAATTACCCTTCTGACAAGATTTAAATAGTTTTATTCTTCAGACTGAATCTGTTATTCATTTAACTCCATAAGGCTACAAATATAAGCTTAATTCATTTGATATCTTATTTTGTTGGTCATTTAGTGAATTATTTACTCATATGTTCTCAACAAAAATGATAGAATATTGACAAAGCGAGACATCTAGAGCCTAATTTGGCTGCAGATTAAATTAAATTTTTTAGCCATGAGCATTTATGAAGCTCCTTCCAAAGTAACCAATGTATGGGGTGGACTTCTGCACTTCAAAACTCCCGCACAATTAAATTATATAACTCTCGAATAGTATAGTGTCATACCACAATATATTTATGATACAAATATTTAAATCATTTCTTACAGTTCAAAGCAGTTGAGATTACAAGACCACTCGATGTGAAATCTAGACAGGGAAAAAAGATTTGTTTTGCTCATTTTTTATTTAAATGGCTCTCCAAATAGAGACAAACAATATTGATCTAAGAACTACCTCATATTATGTAAAATATGTCAAATATCCTTTAAGTGAACAAATTGAAATATGTTTAGTTAAGCTTACATGATCATTGCAAAACATTGCACATGATCATAGTTAATAGAATATCTCAATAACATATATTAGGTCCCTATACTACTAGTGTAGCCCCTTATTGTCCCTATAATACTAATGTATCCCCTTGTTGTTATTGTTAGTGTAGGCCCCTTGTTATTGTTGTGCCCATGTAGTCCTCATATTGTTATTATTGTGCCCCATAAAAAGCCACTATTATTATTGTTGTGGCCTTACATTAGTATTGTTATGTAGACTCTGATTATATTGTGGCCTGTTAGACTCCTATATATAGAAAGAAGGCCTTGTCATTTGTATCATCCAAGAATTTTTCATTTATGTAATGTAGACATTTTCTCCCTCAAAGAGGATAATTTTTAAGTCGTTGATCTATCTATTTGTAAGCTGGTTGCATAACATTTGGTATCAGAGCTTTGGATTCCAGGTTTTCACTGTTGCAAACAGGTCATCATCGAATTTTCGCTATAAATTTTTTCTATGAATGTTCAAAAGTCAAATTTTTACCATGAGTAGCTAAAATCTTGATGAAATTCTTGCAAAAAATTTAGATTTTGTTTCACTACATTTTCAGAGATATGGTCCAAAGAATTTAGGCTTTTTGCGTGCTTCAAAATTTCGTCTCAAATAGGTGACCTTGGGAAAATCATCATATCTTCCTCTATAGGCATCGAATTTGAATTTTGTAAAAAGTGTCCAAAGTTTCACGAAATTTAGTATCTTGTATATCATTTTCAAGGTTGAAGGTCAAAGCAATGACATGTGGCACTATGTACAAGTTCGCTCTACTTAACCAATCCATAATCAGGACATCATGGGAGATTGGACATAAATTTACCTTGAAGAATCCAAATTTAGTCATACTTGTGGCATTGGAAAGAAGACTTAGAGGGATACCATAGGACTGAATTTCATACCTTTGATATTTGAATTTATAGAGATACAAGATATTCAATAAGTAGAATTTCCCACTGCAGATCAACATATTATGCAATGTACTAAAGAAAAATACAAGTTCTACTTCTACAACAAACTTGTGGAATCTTAATTGAATATGAGAAAGATCAAATAGAACACATATAACTGAGAATGAGAAAGCAATCACACATGAACATAGAAGAATACTTTCGGGAAAGCCTTAGCATAAAACCCTGATCTCTGTAATATCATAGAAGTGGAAATATGTTCAGATTACACAAAGCTTCAGCTCACATGCCATCCAACTCTCAGTACAATCGAACAATATAGCTCATAGATTGAATAGTCTCAACATATGCCTTCCTCCAACCCTCCAAGCCTCCTATTTCCTTGCGCAATTTCTCTTGGGGTCCAATTTTGCCACCTGTGTGAATTGGCCTCATCACACAACCATCAAACTCAAAAGTAATTGCGCAATCTTCAAGGAATGAATTCCTTTTGCATGCAAGAGATATCCTCCATGGAATATTCCTGCAACTGATAGTACACTGTCCCATCACCTGATCTCAACTGGGTCTCTGACTGAACTAACATGCATGAGTTATTTATGAGAGAATATTTAGTTATCTGAAGTGCAACAGTTACATGCATGCATGCATTAACTAACTAAACTCACAATCAGTTCTAAAAACTGTTGGAACTAATCTAACTGGACTTAGCTCAGATAACTGAGCTAACTAATTACAAATCTAAGTACAACTCATCCTGATTTCCTTAATCAAGGGATAACTTCCTCAATTAATGGAGAAACTATTGCATGTCTTCACATAGATTTCATGTTTAATTTCCTACAACTAATTAACTCAAGATGAATTAATTAATTATTTTACAAACAGCTGCTCAGATAAAATTCTAATTTTAATTCTTAATTTTAGTTCAACGACTAACTAAAATTGGAATGTATCCCGAAATGCTATTTATAGAAGTGCTATTTTTAGTATTTCTATTTTTATTATTTCTTGTTGCTATTTTCAACACTCCCTCTCAACAAGAAAGGGATTATTAGTAACTGCAATCCTGTCTCTGTGGAACTCGAACTTGCATTTTGACAATGCCTTATTCAAAATATCTACATCTTGTTCCTCGGTTGAGACATACAACAACAACATGATCCTCTTCACCACACAGTCTCGAAGATGATGGTACAGGATATCAATATGCTTGGACCTGTCATGAAAAACTGGATTTTGAGAGAGTTTGATACAACTCTGATTACCGCAGTAGATCACAGTTGGATCCATCCTCTGACCAAACAATCCCACTAAAATCTTCCACATCCAAATGGCCCTGCATGTTGCTTGACTGGCAGCCATGTATTCAACCTCTGCTGAGCTAAGTGCAACTGACCTCTGTTTCTTGTTGTACTAGGAAACTGCAGCTGAACCAAGGTTGAAGATTCCTCCAGAAGTGCTCTTCCGATCTGATGGACTCCTTTCCCAATATGCATCTGTGAAGCCCTGAAGCTTCACTCCCTCTGTCTGTTTATACCACAATCCATACTGATATGTGCCTCTGAGGTAACTCAGGACATGCTTCACTGCCTTCCAAAATAGCTTGGTAGGTTAAACCATAGCTTGACTCAACTAGTTCACCGCAAAGCATAAGTCTGGTCGTGTGTTCACTAGATAGATAAGTGAACCCACAAGCTGCCGATAAACTGTAGCAGCTACTACCTCCCCCGAAGTAGCATACTCCTTCCTCTAGTTACCAGCTAGAGGAGTCTGCATGGGCTTGCACTTGTCCATGTGGAATCGCTTGAGTATCTCATTGGCATACTTGCCTTTAGACACAAAAACTTCCCCATCCTTCTGCCACACTTCCATGCCTAGAAAGTAGTGCATAAGACCCATGTCTTTCATCTCAAACTCTCTTGCAAGGTCCTCCTTCCAAGACTGGATCAACTGATCATCACTTGTCAAAATCAGATCATCGACATAAAGAACAATTATCAATAGCTTACCTTCTACCATGATGTGGTAAAAGTTCGCATTTTCTTCACTCTTGGTGAAGCCCAACCCGGTGAAATAGTTGTCGATCCTAGTGTACCAAGCACAGGGTGCTTGCTTCAACCCATACAAAGCCCTCTTGAGTCAGCACACATGCGACTCACGATTGAATGTCTCGAAACCTTCTGGTTGCTCAATGTACACCTCTTCTTCAATCTTCCCATTGAGGAACGATGTCCTCACATCCATCTAATGGATCTTCCAACCCATCTGAGCTGATAGTGCCAACATCGATCTGATAAATGAGTACCTTGCTACAGGAGAAAAAGTCTCATCGTAGTCGATCCTCTCGACCTGTGAGAAACCACAGGCAACAAACCTTGCCTTATGTTTCTCAACACTGCCATTAGTTGCCTGCTGCGCTGCTGTAGGGTATAATAAGGTGTTTAATAAGTGCGTAGTCTATAATGCGACTTTAAAACACCAAATTACACAGACTACTCAGCTCGATTGGTATCAGTGAAGAATATAGGCTGCCTGTTTTTCGGAAAAGAATACTGAGGCTGTCTATAATAGAAATACAGTTTTTCCAAAATTAATGTCCATGTGTTCGTCTAATTTCGTGAATTCATATGGGCCGTAATTCTCTCAGTTTTGTTAAACCCCAGTAAATTTATCACGGTTGGGAGAAATTATATTAGGATATTGGGAGCTCGAATTAACCCTAGCTTCTTTGTTCCACACTCTTTTCTCCTTTTTTCTCTCGACCTCATTTCTGCATTTTGATCCCTTTGCCCTGCTGTGGAAATGTTCAAAAACAGGTTACTAGAGTACGCCCAAAAGACTTCTTTGCCTTTGCCAGTTTACACCAACATAAATTAAGGCCAAGACCATCTTCTTGAGTTCAAGTGTAGTGTGACGCACGATATGATTCGCCTCCAAGATTTAAATATAAGAAGGAAGCAGAGAACGTTGCCGCTCAGGTAGCGGTTGAAGATTTGCATAAGCTGGGTTTGGATATCCACTTTAAAGTAAGATTGACTTCCACCCAAATGTCGAAAATGTTTTCTAGGGCCATGGAATATGATGTATCTGATTTATGCGATTTCCTTCTAATTTTCTCCGAAAACATTGCGACGGAAGTTTGAGACTGTATCTAGCTTGTTGCTGTGTAGTATATTAACGAATATGTCTTAAATCACTACCCAGTAACCCAAACAATGTTTCTGTTCTGTTCTGTTCTGTTCTGGGCCTCTGGCAAATTCTCTGTTTTAGTAGGAAAATCATTATAAATTCTGATCCTTATTTTTTCATGAATTAAATTTTGAACATTTTCCTCTGCCATTTTGTGGAAGTATGGATATGGCTTGTTTTATATTATACTACTCAGTACTCTTTTGGCATAGTATGTACCATAATGATATCCGAACATCCTTATTTATGCATTTGCTGGAATGATAACTGAACATTTTCCTTTGCCATTCTGTGCGAGCATGTAGATGGCTTCTTGTTATATATTATACTGCTCAGTACTCCTTCGGCACAGCATGTGCCACAATGATATCTGAACATCCTTATTTTATGCATGTGCCGCAATGATATCTGAACATTTTCCTCTGCCATTTTGTGGAAGCATGGAGATGGCTTCTTGTTATATATTATACTGTTCAGTAGCCACAATGATATATGAACATCCTTATTTATGCATGTGCCGCAATGATATCTGGATGTTTTCCTCTACCATTTTGTGGAAGCAAAGAGATGGCTTCTTGTCATATATTATACTGTTCAGTACTCCTTCGGTACAACATGTGCCAAAATAATATTTGAACATCCTTATTTATGCATGTGCCACAATGATAACTGAAAATCCTTGTTTATGGGCCACAATGATATCTGAACATGCCATGCCACTTTGTGGAAGCATGGAGATAGCTTCTTGTTATATATTATATTGTTTTTCTCTCCGAGTGTATGATGTGGTCTTCTCATAGAATGGAAACTTTAGATGCATATATAAGCACCTAGGTCCTAGTTGATCCACAACGTGTCATAATGAGCTAGATGTGATGAGTTCCATTTGATCAGAGGTCAAGTGGTGAACAAGTCTTAGCATGTATCCTCGAACGCTTGAGACCTTTGTCAATCTGGTAAAGAGTTTGTTCATTCGTTACAAAACCTAATGAGTTTGAATATGTTGGAGGATTGTAAATTTGTTTGTCTTATTTTTGATGACCAAGCAGGAGACAAAACAACCCAAGAACGTGCTCATCGAGCTTGCTGTAAAAAAGAACATTCCACTTCCTACTTATCAATTTACAAAGGAAGGAATCGCACACCGACCAACTTTTACGACAATTGTAGAGATTAACGGGGAGTTGTACACCGGAGCTCCTGGGAACAATAAGAAGGAGGCCACAAGAAACGCTGCATATGAAGCAATCTGATCAATTCACACCCAAGATTGTGAGTTGCTATAGATAGAAAACAAATTATCTGCATTCTCCTTAGTTATCTCTATGTAATTTGTAATATTGTTAGTTTCCTTCTCTCCATTGTGCTATTTAGATTTGTTGATGCCACTGATCTATTAGATTCTCTTTTCAGGCAATTCTTTTCCATAGATTGAACTTCATGATGAAACCAAACAAAACAATGATTCTAAGCAGGAATTAAAGGTCACCAATGCTGTATCAAAACCACGTACGGATAACAGTACATCTAATAATCAACTATTGGTAGAAATGGGTTCTCATTCAGCTCAAAATACAAAAAAGTTGAATGTTAAGGATGTTCCTACTGTTCCAGAAAAGATAAATTTGGAGAACCCCATGTGAAGTTGGAGGGGCTTCAGAAAAATCAATGGTGAAGGATTCGGGTGAAGTTGAAAATGGTAAGCCAAGTATAAATGATGCAAAGAAAAGCCTCAACAGGATCCTATACTAGTCGAACAACATGGACTGAAAGAGGAAATGACAGACCTCATTCAAAATATAAGGAACATGGATTTAAGCAGCTTGAAGGGATGCAACAAGGCAGTGAAGAGGTTGTTTTAACAGAATCGATTGTCAAGAGGATTAGAAGTGAACATGAGGATGTTGAACATATGTCTGAGAGAAAGAAAAAAATTAAAAAGAAGAACAAGGCCAAAGTGAGGAAGAGCGATGACACAGCTTGACGTAGCCAAGAGAGTCCATTTTCAGTCTGCCTGGCATTGATACGTGACAATACAAAATTTATTCATATTTTACAAATCTGATATTTTATTTTAACTCTTGTTATATTTCCTTAGATTGGATTTTATAACTCATAAGTTTGTTGGCTTGCTCTCATAATTTCCTTAGATTGGATTTTATAACTCATAAGTCTGTTGGCCTGTTCTCATAATTGAAAGAATAAAGTAAAACAACTTTTACATTATGTCAATGGCCTTTATGTTTTAAAATTTTGAAAATATATAGGAGATGTTTCCTAGTAGTTTTATATATACGTTTTCATGTTGAAAACCTTTCTGATTCCTTGTTTGTCACATGCAATTTATTTTGGAATTTGAAAGCTACAATCACAATAAACATGTGGAAAGATTTTAAAAAATAAGCACAAATGAGTACAAGTGAAACTTTGGCCAAAATAACCAAATCTGAAAAATCAACAAGAAGCTCAAACTAAGCGTAAGTTGTAAATTGTTGCAATGAGGTTTCTAATTCATAGAGGCTATTTCCCTAAGTTTTATTTTTTAATCTTTCACTAAGAACACAACTTATACCCATGGGATACAAAACTTTATCACTTCCCTTTTGGCACACATGTTGAGGCAATGAACAAAAAAACCAATTCTCCTTAGCTTCAATTTAGCCGTGCCAACCTTATCCATGCTTATGCTTATCCTTTGGCACAAGATTTGATGAGGTTGTTGAACATTAGGTTGATGGGATGGCACCTTAGGGTTTTGACCCTCCATCTCATCCACCATATCCACTCATGCATACATACCTAGGTGGTGCATTCCACTATGAGGACATACTCCTTGCATAACCTTGTTCACACCTTACACATTTGAATTGAGTATTGATGGTTTGACTTGGTAAAAGGAGGTCCACTTGCGTATATTTTGAGGAGAGATCAAGATTTTTATGTGGACCGATTTCCACAAGTACCTAGAGCACATGGTTTTGACCCTCCATCTCATTCACCATATCCACTCATGCATACATGCCTAGGTGGTGCGTTCCACTATGAGGACATACCCGACAGTGTATGTCCCAGCGATCCGATTTTCATTTTAAAAAGTGCCTACCCCATTAACTAGGCAATTTCTATTATGTTATTGAGGTATTTATTTCTTGGAACACCCTGCACAAGAACTTGCTTTCTGAAGGAAGGAAGAGTTCTTAACTAGGTTTTACCCTTTGCGGGGGTTTTGCCCTGGCTGCATGCCTATATCTCGTGTCCTCTTCTATTTATCTATTGGCATTAGTCTTGATGATAAGAATAAGATAAATTGAAAGAAGAAAAACTAATAATGAAACATCACAAGATAATGTCATAATACGAGAAATCAATTAACTTTCCACCCAATTGGGTTTCTCAGCATGTTATCAGAGCTATGGTGGAAGAATGTTGAAGATCACCTCATTGGCAAGAAGGAAATACAATTACTCCTTGACCTATACATTGAAGAAAACTAAAGGAAAACACTAACTCTTGAGGTCCGATCTCCCAATTCAAGAAGGCATAGAAAAGATCCGAAGAAAGTACAAGAATATAATCATTACTACAAGGTTCAACGACCTCAAAACCAATGGAGACATGATCACTGCGATAAAGGATAATGAATCTAAGAACATATCAAAGAAAGAAAGAAGTCATTAAAATATCAATGAAGCAATCTGCATTAGTAGAAATCCTTTAGAACCTGTAGCAACTTCTCCATTATTATCATAGAAGGATGCAAAGGTCATGATGGCAGCAATATGGATATTGTTCCTCAGTTTATGAAATAAATGTTGAGAAATCAATGCTAGTAGAGTTACGATTAGATTTCTCTTTCTTGATAACTACTAATGAATTATGTTGGCCTCTTTTACTTCTTTGTTATATTTATCTTTCATCAAGCAATTATTGTTGTTTTGACTAAAGTTGACTTTTTGGTTAGGGCTGAAGTTTGACTGTAGAATTTGACAGGTTGATTTGACTTTGTATTGGGCTAGTTATTTGACTTTTTTACTCTCTCTTTGCTGAACTATTGAATAATAATAAGAAGATCTGATCAAAGGGTTTTCCCCAAATTGGGGTTTGGCATCCACTAAATCTGGTGTCCTCTTGTCTTGGTTGGTCTTCTGCATTTGTTTTATGTTCTATCTGCATTTACTGTCCATGTGATCGCTACTGGAAATAATTAGAAATCATTATTGGGTTGCTAAGCATAGAATATACCATTGTTGTATTGAAATTACATCATCAAACAAAGATTTGGCAAAGACATGCTAATAAAGACCACTACAGGCAAAAGTGCATCACATTCAGGCATTTGCACAATGCACTCAAGCAAAAACGCAGTGCCATCTTGCAGAAGGCTTTTGGAGGCCTTCTGGTGCTCCAAAATAAGAACTTGGTGGCTCGTTGGAAATTTGTGAGTGTTTAGTTTTCATTTGACTACTCAAGCAAGTGATTTGGACACTCCATCTAGCAGAAAAATAGATTTTCCCAAGGTCACTCCAAAAACACAGTGCCTGTTTCAAAATAGTGGCAGAAAGTGATTGTTTGACTTGTTTTTGAGCTTTTTCTCCCAATATGTCCACCAAAAAACTTGAAAAAGTGGATAACGGATAAGTAGGGGTAATTATATATCTAGGCATATAACTTTTTTGGCATTTGGATGGCTGAGGAAAGCACAACACCTTGGTAGGGTCAAAATTATGGGTTTTTTTTGCGAAAATAGGCCTCAAAGATGGAGATATATATCTCTAAAAATAAAAATAGAAAATTAGAAAAAGGGCAGAGTTTTGGGTAGATAAGGATGTTTTGAATAAAAACCCCTCTCATTTCTTGGAAATTCATTTTCATTTTCTCGGAATCCATGCCACAAAATCATGACTAAAACAAGAAATTAACTTGATTTTTATTTTTATTTTTTGACATAGGTCTCCAAGAAAGTTTCATATATCCCAATCTATGATACCTATGTAAAAACATAAGGAGTTTTTTGTCCCTTGTTATATGATTGACAAAAACCTCTTCCACGTTTGTCAAGTTCATCTTCATTTGGTCAAAAACACACTTTGAAGCAAAATCGTCCTTGTGTGTGGCAAATGACCACTTGATGAGTCTGTGAGGCACTGATCTATTTGATGTTATATGGCTCAAATCTTCAGACATGTCCTCCATTATTGTACTTATTCTTTTCAGTGTGTGTGGCCTTTGCTTCCAAGTTGAAACCCTAGCTCACTAGGAGGAAGAATTAGGGTTTTGTTTTGGGAAAATAGGTGATTTGAGATAGTATTGTAGATGAAGGGGAATGAAGGGGTTAGGGGATTTCTAAATTCTTGGGGAAATTTTGGGAGTTAGGTATAGGTGTTAGGGAGTGTAGGGAATTTTAATTCCTAGGAATGAGTGAGGGGAAGGGGTATTAAAGTGCAACACATGAATCATCTAATCTTTATTTCTGCTACTAAATCTGTTGTATCTGTTGCAAAATGTTGAAATGATATAGTCTTCAATCGCTATGAAACCGATGTACAACTCTAGTCATGCGAATAAATGTATCGGTGTCGAGCATGAAGAGAGCTCATTGTATTACCAACCATTAATGAATGTCGTTAACCAATGCGAGACAAACTCGCCATTAATGTCAACAACTGCCAAGGTACCTAAGTACATCTTGCAAAGGGCGAATAAATGAGTTGATGTCGAGCCACTTGCAAGATCCAACGATCAAGGGACATTGATGTATTCCCATGATTGTTGATGAGAGAGCCTGTCATTAAGGCATACAAGCCTCAAGGTACTAATGAGGACTCTAGCCTTGGACCTAGATAATGTGTCGATGTCGATAGGCCAAGGCTTGTTAGAAGGAAGGCCTTAAGGAATCCTCCATCATCTAATGCGAGCATGAAACAATGATTTTGAAGGACTATGAATGGAAAATTTTGCAGTGGATTGAGGTTTATTTAACGGAAAGGAAAATGACAAGTGAATGGAAAGTAAAGGGACAAATTAGCATGTAAGCAAGCTAAATGTCTTTATGAAAATGGGTGAAAGCAAGACAGGAAAATATTATGAGATGAGAATTTTATTGTCTGACTAAGTGAAATGCAATGCGACTACAAAGGAAATGAGATGAAGGTTTTATTGACTAAAGGAGTATGGATGTAATGGAAATACTGGCATTTGTAAGGCTTGCAACTGCTGCATCTTATATGCATTAGTATGTGCTCATGCATTGATGTTTCATCTCTATTGTTGCTCTGATCATTTTCTTGTGAAATAAATGTGGTTTTTGAGAGACACTATTTGCTTATGGCCATCTATTCTTCCTCCTGGAACCTGCAAAAAACTAGTACTTCTTCTCCAATGGATCGTAAAGTTATCAAAATAGAGAGATGATCAATTTCTCCGTTAATGACATTTACTTAAAAAAAATAAGAATCGGTACTATAAAACAAGTTCATGAAAGAAAAGCAAGACAATTTATACTTGTGTTCAAACTAGTGCCTCAAGTTACCTATTGTTCCTTTTCAGCAATTTTTTTCATTATTTACTGTTTCAAAATCTGATAATAGCTTCCTCATTTTGTAGATCTTGTTGAGATCTTTCCAACGATGCTTGAATCATCGAATTCCGATGTTGTATGAAAAAGTGAGACTGTTTTGAATTTTTTATGAAATAGTGAAAATTGTCATGTAAAATGTGGCATGGTAACATGATGGTTCAGTGAAAGATGATGTAAACAGATGAAATAGCATGTTGATCATGAATTTCTTGTTAGAATGCATTGTTTGACAGATAAATCATTGAATTAAATGCATAGCTTCAGAATTGTTGATTAGCTGTAGAATCGTTGTTCAGCTGCAGAATGGATTCAATTGCAGAATGTAATTAGCTACAGAATGTGCACAGTTTCCGTAGCTAAAATCCTAAACAAATAACTCAAGTCAGTGAATAACCAAAAATAAATTCAAATAGCAAGAAATAATGTTGTGGTTTACTAGAGCCAAAATCTAGTGATAATTGTAATGCTTCATGGGCATGAATTCATTCCACAATCAAAAACCACAGTAGCCTTGAATGGAACCAAATGCAACACATATATTATTCAACCAAACTCATGCTCTTCAATATAATAGTTCAATGCATATACATGGTTTGAATGCTTGAAAGATACACCACATAATTCAAAGCCAATTCAACACCAAAGTGCACATTCAAGGGTTCAATGAACAATTTTGAGTGCATTTGATATAATGGCATTTACCATGACAATC
The DNA here is from genome assembly GCA_000404065.3 of Pinus taeda. Lineage (NCBI taxonomy): Eukaryota > Viridiplantae > Streptophyta > Pinopsida > Pinales > Pinaceae > Pinus > Pinus taeda. The sequence continues at coordinate 24,013 of APFE030997201.1, forward strand.
ATCTAGCTTTCACAGGATTGTATTTAACCGAAACAAAGAAGGGACTCCTTGAGATAATTGTGGGAGTTCAAAATAAAATGAACACCAAGGAGTTTCCATCATCGAATTTATTGTAACCGACAAGGAAATTCCAGCCAGCAGAGGTTGTTGTTGTTGTTGTTTTTTTTTTTTTTTCATTTGATGTCTTCCCTCACCAAAGTGTCGTGTTTAAACAGTTCACTGTGTATTAATTCATTCAAAACCGTTTTTCTGAATCCATGGATTTAATGACAGACAATCACAATCGTGTTTCCTCAAACCACCATAACATCCCAAGAATTGGATTTGATGGCTGCACTGTTGTTTCTGTGTATTAATTTCAAATCCGTTTTTTTCTCATGTAGTCAGTGACACAATGTCTCGAAGAATCCCAGATTTATCTTAAACCGTTACAAAATTGAAGAAACTATTTTTAATTCTTTTAATTCAGCCTATCCTGAGAAAAACCCACGTCCCCGTTTTTCGAATTTCATTTTCATTTGGCCGGAAACCATATTTTAAAATTGACGTTTTTTTTTTTTAAGTTCTGTGTTTTCTAGAAAATGTTTTTACAAGGTATTTTTCATAATGGTTGCTGCATCTGGAGATTTGGCATGTGGTGAGGGTGACTCAGATATGATGGGCAATGGGGGTATGATCAACTCTCGGTTGACTGATGACCATGTGAGAATGTCTCTCGGGTATCGACAACTAGGTATCGGTAAGTACCATCATTCAACGATTAGTGACTATCAGCAGCAGTGCCCACCATTAGACAAAGAGAACTGGCTATCAACAATGACTACTGGCAATGATCGACAATGACATGCTGAATATGAAGAGAGAGGAGGAAATGTGTGGCTGGACCGCGGGTTGTGTGGCTGGGTTGTGGTCTACGTGTATGCACAAGGCCAAGCCAAAGGTAGAACTGCATATGCGTGACCCTTTTTAATTTTATTTTAAGATTTTTTTTATTCTTTTTTTTGTTAAAAAGAATTTATTAATAAATAAAAATGGTTGGGTTGTGTTTTGTTATATTTTTGTTGTTTTTTTTTTATTTGTTTAAATTTAAAATATATATATATACATATATAATTTAAAAAAAACACTTTTATTGATTTTTATATAGATTTGTGTTTCATTATTTTAAAATTTATATATATATATATATATTTTTTTTTCCACTGGAAAAATCGTAATCTTTTCATTAATTGGAAAAAATTACATGTTGTAGATGCGGATAGCATATGCTGTATGTTTTGCCAAAATAGCAGTATCTGTAGTTTTTTGTACAATATCAAAAAAAGGAGCAAAAATACATCTCTACGATGTTCTGTGTAGTCATATATGTATGTTGCCACGCAGGGCTATCAGTAGTGTTCGTTTTCAGCTATATACAATCAGTTCAAAAAATAGATATCAGATCAAAAACATGTAATCATGGGCTCGCTGCCCTGTGGTACTATGCATCTATGTATGGACGGTGGTAATACTGGTATGCATTGTCGCCCCGCTGCTCCTGTATCATCCACTCGCCTCTGGGAAGTGCCGTGGCCTCCTTGGATAGTTGGTCGGCACAGTTGTTGTGTTCCTTGTAAATGTGATGGCATGATATATCAGTAAATTGTGCCTTCAATATAAAAATTTCATCCAATATACTGCTGAGTGAGTGTGTATGACATGTGGTGATATTGTTGAACCAATCTATGATAATCTTTGAGTCTCCATATATGTTCAGATGCAAGCAATCATGATTCAATGCAAAATGTAGAAGATGGCGAAGGGTGATGAGCTCTGCGAAGTTATTTGAACCAACTCCTAGACCCAGCTTGGCTTTGTAGTTATGCTGTTCATTTTTATAGAGTAGAAAGCCTCCCCCAAAGCCTTGCAGTTGGGCAGCACCATCAAAGAATGCCCACGGATGGTTTTGATCAATGTGAGGCGGATCATGCAGTCGGCGTGTCTTAGGCTGCGCAGGCTCTGGTGTTTCATTGAATACAGCAATAATCTTTGCAATGAGCTGAGGCCAGTGTATTACTTTATCTTCAAATGTCATACGATTCCGGGCAAGCCAATAGTACCAACAGATGATAATTGGCAGGCTTTGAAGTTTGGAGTTTCGGTGCTGATTGAACCAATTTTCCCATACAAGATTTATGTCCTCGCCCTCCCATCTACTCGATAATTGTATGTCTGAAGATATGGACTGCCAGATGTGGATCAGAATAGGGCATTTCAGAAAGAGATGTACGCTGGTTTCTGCAGCCTGCTGGCATATGATGCACCAAGATGGCCCATATACAGCTCGGCGCATGAGGTAATCGCCCGTGGGGACAATTCCCTTTAGAATGCACCAAAAAAATAATTTTTGTCTGGGAGGGGCCGTGAGCTTCCAGATGGAATTCCACCAAAAGGAGATGTGATCCGGGATCTTGTGAGAGATAAGGGAGAGATATCCGTCTTTTGGGGTGTAGATACCATGCTTAGAGGGATACCAAATGAGCTCATCGGGACCCTGTTTGATTCTGATGTGAGCTTCAGTAAGAGCAGAGGTGTATGACCGCCAAATTTGGTGCCATTGTGGCGGAATGTTGATCTGGGCCGCAGTTTTCCAACACTGTTCAAATATGGAGGTGTTCTGCTGATCAGCAATGTCAGCAATGCGAGTGATCCCTCGAGTGTGTAGGTACCGGATGAGTGCTTCCGGTAGGATGTGTCTGCCTCCACTATCATTCCAAGGGTCCAGCCCTACCCTGACCTGAGTGCCATCATTGATTCTCCAAATCAAGTTTTCTCTGATGAGGGGTAACGCATGTAGGAGTGCTTTCCAAACTGAGGAGATCCCAGTTTTGGGCCAAGAGGGGAGGCGAATCCAATCCATAAGCTGATGGGGCCATATGTATTTATGGTATACCATGTGAGTCCACAGATTTTCCCTAGTGATAAGGGTCCAACCCATCTTTGCAGCCAAATCCTGTGCAAAGGATGGGAGATCCTTGAGACCCCATCCTCCCCATTTCTTGGGAATGGCGATCCTCTTCCATCCGATCCATGCGAATATGCGCTTCTCTGATGCCCTATTCCATAGGTACCTATTACAGGTTTGCTGTAATCTAGATAGGACACTGCGAGGGATCCATGCCAATGCCATCCAGAAGACCGGGGTGGCTTCCAAAACAGCCTTAATCAGGACCAGCCTTCCTGCTCGAGAGAGATAATGGTGGCTCCAAATGTTTAACCTCTTTTCCAACTTGGCCACCAGCCAGATCCAATCAGCTATTTTGGGACTGATAGGTTTGATCCAAAATCCCAAATACTTTAGGACCTGGTCTAGGGGATGTAGGCTGTAAGGAAATAGTTGACGAGTCAGATGTGATTCATTTACAGAGGTTCTGACAAGGATGATGGATGACTTTGAATGATTTGCCAGCATCCCAGTGGCTGATGAAAAAAGAGTGATGATCTTTGAGAAGGAGCGCGAGTCCCGGATACTACCATCTAAGAAGATCATAACATCATCCACGAATAGGAGATGTGTTAGGAACTAGTCATATGATATTTTGAGGCCGCAGAAGTCTCCATTTCTCTTAGCAGATTCAATGAGGCGACTGAGACTGTCCATGACTATAAGAAAGAGGAGAGGAGACAGGGGACACCCCTGTCTGAGACCCCGCTCAGAATGGAAGAAAGGTGTAGCCGATCCATTTATCAACACACTGAAGGATGGGGTGGAGATACAAGCCATAATCCATGTGATGAACTGATGAGGGAAGCCCAAATGAATAAGGAGCATTTTGATGTATAACCAGCTTACCCTATCGAAGGCTTTGGCCAAATCAATTTTTAAGATGATGGCTTTATGCTGTTTTGTCCATATGGAGTGGAAGGCCTCCTGTGCAACCCCAATGGCTTCATGTATCTGACGATTTTCTAAGAAGGCGAATTGTTGAGGGGCAATGTGGCGAGACAGAATGGGACGCATGCGATTTGCAATGATTTTTGAGATAATTTTATAAAGAACGTTGCAGAGGGAGATGGGGCGGTACTCATCAAATGAGGAGGGGGAGTCAAACTTTGGTATCAAGGCTATGAAGGTGGAGTTGATGGCGTTATACATGGAGCCAGACAATCTGCATTCCTCTACAACCCGAAGGAGGTCCGATTTGATCATCTCATAGAAGGCAATGTAGAATTCGATGGTCCATCCATCCAGTCCCGGGCTGCGTTCCTTTTTGAACCACTTGATAGTGGTCTCGAGTTCTTCAAAGGTCACAGGATCAAATAGACTCTCGGCTTCCTCTGCATTCACAAATCTAGGAAAATGTCCTGCAATGTTGATGATATCAGCAATGTTGGAGCTCGGGGGTTGTTTATATAGATTTCTGAAATGTGCAGTACCCATCTGAGATAGTTTATTGAAGGTATCTGCCACTCCACCCTCAGGCATGGGGAGGTTCCATATGGTGTTACTGACTTTTCTGCCTTTTGCATAATTATGAAAAAAGTGAGAATTGTCATCCCCCGCCTTAAGCCAGATAGCTCTACTACGAAGTCGAGTAGATTCTTCCCTCTCCTTAAGGATCTTTTGCTTCTGGTTTTCCAGCTCCACAAGGTGTGATTTGTCTGTCTTCGATATGAATCCAAGCCCTCTTTCATCAGTGAGGTTGGTGAGCTCCTCTTCTATATGTAAGAGATCAAAGACCTCCTGCTTGTATTTGTTCCTAGCCCATTCGATCGAGAGTTCCTTGAGCTGTAATAGATTCGCACAGAAACCCTTAGCCAGGGAGTCAGCTCGGTCTATCGGATGTAAGGGCCAGAAATCCGATACTAGTTTGATATATGCAGGGTCCTGAAGCCAACCATGATTGAATTTAAATGGTGCCTTTGGCTTTTTATTTTGGCCATTTATTTCTAAATAGATGGGATGGTGGTCAGATATACCCCCATTCCCCACCCATTGCCTGAAATGATGTAGTCTTTGTAGCAATGTTCCCTTCATCAGGAATCTGTCAAGTCTGCGGGCTAGGGCTGCATCACCGATCCTTCTGTTCGTCCAGGTGGGAAGAGGCTTGATCATGGGCACATCACTCAAGTCATGCCTATCCAATAGGTCTGTCATGAACGCTGTCAAGGGGTCTATTTGTGCAGAGGCTCCCCATGATTCCCCATAACCTAGGGAAAAATTTAGGTCCCCCCCAATGATAAGGTGTTCGACTGATAAAATAGATAATCCCAAAAGGTTATTCCAGAAGGATTCTCGCTGCTGGCATGGCCCGTATATATTGATAACCCTAAGGGTGGTGCCCAAATCCGCAGAGAAAAGATCAAACCCCAGAAAGCCAGGTCCACCCCAAGAACCTAGTGCTTTGATGGTGGCAGGGTTGAATCCAATGGCTAAACCACCCGATCGGCCTGTAGAATCCATAGCTGTGAATTGCCAACCGGGAAAGATAGAGGATAGTGCAGCCGTAATGGATTCCGCAGGCCCAAGGGTTTCTTGCAGTAACATGATATCAACTGGAGAAGATTCATACAGTCTCTTAAGGGCTAGTTTCTTTGAGGCACTAGCCAGGCCTCTGCAGTTAAATGAAAGGCACTTCATGGGGGAAGGTGTCCCGGGGTGTTCTTCGCTCTAAGTACCCCATCTATGGTGGATTGCCTTCCAGTGGCTACCTCTGCGCCGGCTCTCCGAATTGCCTTTGTAAGATCAGATTTCCTCCCTCGCGAGTGCAGGGAGGAAGGACCAGGTGTAATAATGCCCAAACCAATATGTGAGGATTGCGAGCCCTGAGATTGATTACGAGGCCGCAGGAAGTAGGGATGGCTTGTGCCCCTGGGTGACGAGAGGGAAGATGCAGGTGATGAGGGGGGGAGCATGGAAGTGATCACAGGGGCAATGTTAGAGGCTGATGGCATCGAACAAACAGCAGCAGATAATGAAGGTGCAGATAACGGAGGTGATGATAATAAAGTCAATGGAGGAGATAGATAGTTACCCGGAATGCCCCTAGATGCTGTAGATGTAGCCGCCCTGGATCTGGTGACAGGAGCAGAAGGACGCCCAAGTGAGGTACCTTGAGCCATTGTAGCAGTATCATTGGGGATGATTGCCGCCGGAACATGTTGTGCAACCGGAGAAGAAGCTCGCGGGGTGGGAATGGAGGCATCAGTAGCATCTACACATTTCTGGTTGAGCGGACAGTCCTTAAAGACGTGCCCGACCCGGTGACAGCGGCGACATCTGAAAGGTACGCCCTCATAATCAAGGATCTGGACGCGAGTATACCTCCCCCAGTGAAGTGTGATCTTTTCTTCCAGACCCTCCCTAGTATCCAGGTGCACCAAGATCCGAGCTAGGGTTCGGTTCCTGGACTCTACGAATGTGCGATCGTGGTCGAGGTAAGTGCCCAGAGCGTTGCCAATGCGGATGAATGTCTCTTCATTCTAGTATTGTAGGGGTAAACCCGGCAACCGAACCCATAGTGGCCCTGCACCAATCTGTTCTCTCTCCGGATCGAACAGGGGACTCCAGCATTTGAGCAATACCGGTGCCATCTCGATGTGCCAGAATTTTGCAAGAACCATATCTGTGTAATTCTCCTTGGCGAAATGAAGGGCAAACCAGCCGCGAGAGAGGACCTGTACTTCGGGAAGCTCCATTAAGATCCCACCCCAAATTTCTTTAACCCATTGGGTTAACCTGGTAGCAGAGTAGGCACGGCCCCGGACATGACCTACCAGAATTGTGTTGGCCATGACTGCGGTCTCCGCAATGGTAGTGGCTTCACTAAACCAAATGGCAATGTCCTTCGAGGTAGATTTTACGCACTTGGTTCTCTTCTTACCCGATATCGGAGCGGAAGGGTGATGTATCAGGGGATCCGGGAGGCTATCTGGCGGATTTGCCCTAGAAGTGCCGACTTTGACCGCAGGGGTTTCGAAGCACCCTGACGGTGAGTTCAGAAGCGCGGAAAAGCCTGATGATGATGGAGGAGCCTGTGAAGTGGAGGGCGGCGCTGGAAAGGAAGTGGATGGGGGTCGTGATTCGAAAGGCGGCGATGGAGGGATCACAGAAGATAAGAAGCGGAGAGTACCCGGCGACAATGGGGGGAGATCCAGGCCAGGTGATACGGTTGTGACAGTGCCTTCAGGCGTTCCAGAGGGTGGGGGGACCGGGATGGAAACCGAAGGAGTGGGGTGCGACCCAGAGAACAGGGAAACCGGAGCCTCAGGCGGTGGAGCGAAAATGGGGCGGTCAGGGAAAATCTGCGACGGTTGTAAGTCCTCGGAGTAATCGAGTTCCTCCTCTGTCTCCATGACATCGTTAACCGGCTCCATGGATGACAGTGACCGCGACAGTTGTGCCCTGAAAAATCGGGCCCGGTCGGAATATCGTGAGGTGGCTGCGGAATGCTGCAGGATGCGAGGGTAGGGTTTTCGAGTTACCCTAGCCGAAACCCTTGTGGTTTGCCTCAGAGCGCGCCGCGGTCTTCATAATATATATATATATATATATTTTGATATTTGTATTAAAGAAATATTTTATTGAAAAAATAAAGAAATTTCAATAATTATTATTTTTTTATTTTTATTTTTAAGTTTAAAGTTTATTGAAAAATCAAATCAAATCAATGAGGAAAACAAAATTTAATTATGCAGCTAATTTTTTTTTATTTTTTTTTATGATATACTAAAAAAATAAAAAATTCCTTTTTCTGTGCCTCCAGGTCACATGAGGCGCAGAAGGAGAGCATACTTGAGAGATTTATTTTGTTAGCATAGTTAAGATTTATCAATTGATTCCTCTGTAAATTATGCAAAGAAAAGAAAATCAAACTTTCTAAAATATTCATATCCAAATTTGCGAAATGTATCTGATTGGTGCATGATGACATGACAAATTGTTTTAACCTTTAGATTTGCCGCAAGAACCTCTTGAAGAATTGATGAATATTGTGGCGTAACCGCTTCTTGATACCATTCCTCAATGTAGTCTTTGGGCTGCATTCTAGATCCTTTATCCATAAATGGTTAGTAAAAACAAAAACAAATAAAGTACACTCTAAACTGAAAGTTAGTTCCTATGCACACTTCCCCGGTGACAGTGCCAAAATGTTGGGGCAAAGTGATTGCCTATCATTTAATTGTCAACCTAGGGGTTTCGTAAACTTGTGAAGCATACATGCACTGTATGTGCTAGAAATTGTCTTTCAGTTTAGATCAATCTAATTACAAAATAACAAAAACCAATTCATCTAATCTATGAAATCAAATAATAAAAATGATATTCAACTAACTTATGAAATAAAAAACAACTAATGTATACTTAGTTACTCCAACATCCAATTATGAAGTGTTACCTTCTTGAGATGAGGTGTAAGCAACTATTTATACATTAACTTCTAATGTCCTAGAAAAGCAAGTAAAGTGTGCAGAAAATAACTCAATAATTGCATGTATTCGATATTCAACCATTCAATATTGAAATATGATTAAATCAATTTCTTGAAATGATCTTTAGGAATATCAGTTAATTCAAGTAAATGAGGATCTTAAAACAAAATATAAAGGCATGAAAAAGTAAAGCTCAATGATTGCATAAGTTGAACATTCAATCACCCAATTTGAAGTCACCTTCTCGACTCGCTCCTTAATTCAATTATACAATGAATTGATGGTTTAATCTAAGAAAGTACATAACAAAACATGAAAGGAAACTAAATGACTATGAACCCTTGCCTCAAACTTAATCCAATTAGAAAATACATAAATCTTCCCTATTGAGATGTTTTTTAGGAAAACAAAGATTACACGGTCATTCTAAAACTAATACTAAGAAAGCAAATGAACTTTAATTTATAAAAGCAATTAAATTTCACAATCATTAGATGGCCATTCCAATGGGGAAAGAGGATGGAAAGTTAAGAAGCTCCATATACAAGCATAACCAAATCAAAGTGAACATCACTCATGAGTATGGTGCCAAATCCAAATTCTATATTCAAAACATGAGCATTTCCCCAACTTTACACATGCCTTTCAAAGGAAAAGGCTCTCCTATTTATACAAAAACATAAGAAGATACCCTATTTAATGAAGTTCCAGTAAAATATCATATAGTTACAACCAAATAGCTCATAATGAGACACATGTACCCTAGGTGTCTCATAAAGTTCTAATCCAAATAGGAAATGATGAGACACCTCATAGAGTTACAATCCAAATAGGACACATGTCCAAATCTCCTTTGAAGGGAATTCGAATTTGAGCATTGGAGGCCACATAAGGGTGCCTTGGAAGCTTCCAAATAACCTACACATGTCATGAAACTCAAACCACATATATAGATACATGAAACCATGTTAATTCCCTAGTTTTTAATCATAAATTCACTTTAAACACATAAAATAAATAACTTTGGTAAATAAGGATCCTAACCCATATATTTATGAAAATGGTGGCTAATGAAAGGTTATATGGTTATGTAGATGTGACATGTGAGTGAAATGGTGGTGAAAAAGGTGACAGTGGATGTCATTTTCAAGACATTTTGGAGGCCCAACAAACACTTTAAAGGAAAGCATCCAACATGAGGTGTGTCTCTTTGAACTTAAATCTCTAGAGCATGCTTCAGTATGGCAAGGAAAGTTGAAAGTAAAAATATTGCCACTAGAAAATTGTTCCCTACGAACTATACTGAAAATCATGCTCCCTTTCCTAAACTGACAAGGTTGACTCCTTAGCAAATGGATGAAATAAGAGCAAAAGGACTATGTTCCAATTGTAACAAAAAGTTTAGTAAAGGGCATAAATCCACAAATAAGAAATTTTTCTACATGTACTTTGATTAAGAAGTGGAAACTTCACAATATCTAGAGCAAGAGGAAACTACTCCAACAATCTCTTGTCGTGCATTAATCAACATCAGTACTCTACAAATCCTCAATATAGAAGGATATATCAAAAGGCAAAGGGTAACAATATTGATTGATTCAAGTAGCAACCATAAATTCATCAATCACAAATTGGAAAAATTCTTAATTGCTTTCTATATCCAACACCAAAATTTCAAGTGATGATTGCAGATGGTAGTAAGATAAATTGTTCAAGGAAATGCAATACGGTTAAGCTGAATATGGGGAGTATGTATTGGTTAGTGTAGAAATTTCACTGTAGATCACCTGATAATGCAATATACTAAAGCAAAAGACTTGATCTACTTCTACTATCAAACTTTGCGGAAGCTTAATCAATTTGAGCAAAATCAATTAGAACACATATAATAGAGAAGAAGAAATCATACACATGAAACATAGAAGAATACTGTAGGGAAAGCCTCATCTAAAAACCCCACTATCTGTATTATCATACAAGTGGAAATATCTTAGGATTACACAAAGATTTAGCTCACAAGCTATCTAGATCTCAGTACAATCCCTCTCTGCTGCTCATAGACATAATAGACAACACATATGCCTTCCTTTAGTCTTCCAAGCCTCCATTTCCTTGCGCAGTTTCTCCTGGGTCCTCATGCTGCCACCTGTGTATAATAATCCCTCACACACTGCTCTGACCTCTGAAATAATGCACAATCTTGAAGGAGTGAATTCCTTCTACATGGATGAGTTTCCTTTATAGGAAAATTCCTCCAATTGATAGTACACTATCCCTTCCTTTAATCTCAACTGGGTCTTTCTCTGAACTGGCATGCATGAGTTATTTATGAGAGAATATTCAGTTATCTAGAATACACTAGTTGCATGCATGCATGCATTAACTGATTGAACTTACAATTAGTTCCTCCAACTGTTTGGAACTAATTTAACTGGACTTAACTCAGTTAACTGAGCTAACTAATTACAACTCAAATACAACTCATCCTTATCTCCTTAAGGGATAACTTCCTCAATCAAAGGGATAATTGTTGCATGTCTTCACAAGGACTTCGTGTATGATTTTCTCCAACTAATTAACTCAAGATAAATTAATTAATTATTTTTCAAACAGCTGCTAAGATCAAATTCGAATTTTAATTCTCAATTTTAGTTCGGGGACTAATTAAAATTGGAATGTACCCTAAAATGCTATTTTTAGCATTTCTATTTTATCATTCCTTATTGTTATTTCCAACATTGGTACCTGAAATGCTATTTTCAACACTCCCTCTCAACAAGAAAGGCATTCAACTCAAACACAATCTTGAACCTTTGGAATGTTCTACATGCAAAACTTCTCCCTAGTGTTGTTGCTTCAGTAATTCTAGAAACAAAAAATATCCAACCTGAATCAAAATGATACCTCATTCGTCAAAGCCTCTGACTGTTATTGCCTTTGTCGACTGAAAATATTCAAATAGTTTCTGTGTATCTCTAGCTAAAATATTTTTGAAAAGTATAAGATTTAAACATCTAATTCACACATTTTATATACTTCTAATTACTTTACAAAATATTCAATTTTTTTTTTTACTTTTCTATTTAGAACATAATTTTTATTTCCCCCCCCCCCATATTGGGTTGTAAAATGAGCCTCTTGTCTCAATTACTAATCATTTTAATGATCAAAATCAACCATGAATTATAATAGTAACAAAGTAGTACAATTTGATTATTTTCAAATACAACAAGAAAGAGAGAAAATTGACTAAGATATTTATTACAAATGTTTAGTTTTTATTCTTGTAGTGTTTAAGGATATTATATTGAAAAGAACATATTAACATTCATCTAAAACTTAGATTCCTTACATTATTTCTATTATCATTAACATTTATATTTATGTATTAAGTTTGACTCGTGAATAATAGATTTTGCGACAACCAAAAAAAAAAAACTTACCTATAAAGTTATTTAACAATATACTAATATTGTTTTTCTTACTATTATTGACCATTTTAAATTGACACTAACTATTTTTCCTAAGTTGAGTACAAATTAATTATACTAGTACAATGTTGGCACCAATTCAAAATCTATAAGGGGAAATATTTTATAATTCTAGTTGTGTTGTTCAATGATCAAAATATTTTTATAAATTAGAGGGCAACAAAATAGAGAATTTGATTTATATCAATTATAATCAGGATAACTCACCTCAAACATTATATCAAGTGTCTAGCATTTATTCATTAAGTGTTTAAATGGTTTATATTAAATAGAATACTAATTAAGTACTCCGTTGTTTTTTTAATAGACCAAGTTTAGAAGATGTTTTTAAGTGCATTATTCAATTTGATTATGCATATTTGATATGGTGAGAAGTCATGTCGGTCAAATAAAGCTTTGAAAACTTAAATATTTTATGGCATTGTCATGTAATTTGTATAACACATGATTACATTGAAATATTAAATAATATAAAACTCCTCCAAAAATAATATGAAGAGAATATTTGATATACAACAAATATGGAAAAGTGTGTCTAAATGTATATTAATAGATCCTTCAAAAAAAATTACATTCACGAATCATATAAACCTACTCTTAAGATATTCGCTCAAGTAGATCAAGAATGGCTTCTACACCATATTTATTTATCTTGGGCTTCTTGCAATTTTCTTTCTTTGGCATCCATGCCCACACTATGGTAGTAATTGGAATAGAGCCAAGTTTTGTGTCATCAGGATTTGGTACCCAATATTGCTCTAAAATTTTTCCATTGTATTTCCCTGACATAGGCTTCCACAAGTCAACCTTTACATGAAGATTCTCACTTTCATTATCCCTAAAGATATCTGAGATGGATTTAGCCATCCAAATCATCTCTCCTGCATCCTCATTTCCTGATCTAACTAGCAACATCTTTCCTTTCTCAACATCAATCATCGGATTGAAAGTTGGTTTTGGCTTGTTGCATTTGGGTCCAACATATATTGGTTCATCTATCACATTATCAAAATCTCCATCCATAATACTTGAGATTACTTGGAGTGCATTACGATCAACATCAACAATGTGCCTTGTCCTGGGCCGTAAATCCTCAGAAGATGAATCACTTCCATCTATTATTCTATGATCATTATAGATTCCATCTAATGTAACAAGAACTTTTTCCCAATACACTACTTTATTTTTCCATTCCTCTGTAATAATTGGTGAATCCTCATTCCCAATAGTTCCTTTCCACATTTTTATGTATGATGTTATCCCTTCCTTTAGTTCTTTTAAATCAACATCATTTTGTTTGGAAGCTAAGAAAGATGGCTTCCCTATGGGAATTATAGGTTGGCCTTCATCATCTATATTCCATAACTCAACTGGTTCTGACCACTCAATATCTCTAATTGATTCTTTGTACCTTAGTATTGGAACATCATTGAGTACAAGAAATTGGAAGTATTGGACACTAAGATGTCCAACTAGTGAATTTTTTCCCTCCTTGATGTATCCATTAAGGAAAATTTTTAAGTCATAGACCTTGTCAATAAGTGTAGGTGGAAACACTTGATTTTCTTCATTTGAGGTAAAGAATAAATATCTTTACTTTTTAGGTTGGAAGACATTCTTCCGTAGGTTCCATCTATGTCTTCATGGGTGTGCCCCACAGGCAAGAACCCAACCTCAATAGTGATGAAGACACCAAGTGTAGTTAAAAGAGATAGAAACATGAAAAGATAGCGATTCTTATTATCACTCGCTGCATTGTCCAAATGTAACAACAAATGTGGAGGAAGAGGTTTAAAATCAACATTTTGACTTTTTGAACTTCCATGAGATATAAAATCATCCTTGTACCCTTGACATTTTGAGTAAATAGAGGTGTCAAGTAATGCATTTGTAAGTGGGTTTCTTGAAATTCCACTTTCATAAAGTAGATCACCATACATATCCATTTGTGGGTCTTCAAGGTCCCTTAAGCACTTTGCAAGGGATGTAATAGTAAATTGTGATCCCATATGGACAAATGGTAAGGAGAAATGACCAAAACCTCCTGCCTTATGCCCATGTGTCACATAGCCTTGGGATTGAAGTCTTTGTTTTGTCCATTTTATCATGGATAATGCTCAAATACTCCTTTGGAAACCGCTCTGACATAATTCTATGGGCATAGTAGCAATATCTTCCACACATAACAATATTGTTATGTTTCTTCAACCTACCTCGTGCCTTTTCTTCCAACTCTTTTGTAGTTGTTGACTTCATTTGTGCTTTCAACACAATACATTCACTGCATTTACTGAAGTTGGTGTTCTTTGAAAATGCCACATCTCAAAACTTAGTATTCCAAATCTTTCTCATTGTTGACTGTGATATTGATGGGTAATTGAGCTTTTGAAGAGCCTCATTGATCTCTTTTAACAAAGAATTTTGTGTGTAAGTCGAAGGAAGCAATCTTAAAGGAGCAGATGTTCCATCTTCTTCAACTTGAGGTCTTTGGTTTGGTGAAAAATCTGAGTTATCCATTACAATTTTGTGCAATATTTCTATGGCTGCCACTGTGTGAGCTCTTGCTTTGCATGTGTTGGTGTTACCATGAATAGCTTTGATCTGTCCATGTTGGAAATAATGCTGGTAGCTATAGAATGTGCTTCGAGGAATTTTATGTATCTTATACCATGCTTTCTTACAAATAATATTCCCATTAAATCTCATGCCCTTTACATTTCTACCAATAGGTGGTAGGCCATCGCCGTGGCCCTTTGACATGATTGTGTTTGACATGAGTGAATTCAAGACAAATTCTCTAATACCATTTTTATTTATTTGTCTCATATCCCTTCTAGCACCTGCAATGGCCTTCCTATCCACATGTCGAAGACAATATTTTCTACAACATACATCTGCTACCAAAACTCGAATTTCTTTCTCTTCATCTATTTTTGTTTGACATTTTGCAATTTTTTTTTGTAGCCATAACTCGTTTAATCCTTTTATATGGCCTTGTTACATGCATATCAATTGAGTTTCTATATTTTTCATTACAAAAGTACCCATCCCAATTGTTTAAGGGATTTGTGTCCTCTATAACATCCCATATCACTATTTCCTTGGGTGGCTCCTTGAACTTTTCCTTGACCCTTAATATCACACCTTTGTTGTCCACCAACTTATTTATTGGCCATCTAACCAAACAATGTATAGACTTATCCCCAATTCTTCATATCTCACAATTTCCATCTATCTCTTCTAGAAAAACACCAAAATCCATTTCACCTAGTGTTTCACCCTCAACAATGTCATCCTCGCAGACATTAACTAGCATTCCTTTGGCAGTGCACATGCTTGTTCCCATGCATTCATGTGTAAGAGAAACCTTTGTACATATGAATCTAACCCTATCTTGGGGAATATTTGTGGCATGATCATGACAGTGAAGCTCCAAATCTGATTCTGGCCAAATTTCATAAGATTCTAATGCACCCCCAAGTGTGTGCTCAAATCTTGTTGGATGTGGTAGAGGAGCATTATGTTTTAACACCTTCTCGATTTTAACCACTATGCATCCTTTCTTTACCATGTTTCCATGCACTTTATGCCCAAGCTCTTTATTGAATATGGAGCCCTCGCCCACCTTCACTCCATGTTGCAGAAGATCTACCTTGGCTCCAATAGAAAATGTGGAAGAAACATTTGCACCTATAAACGAATGTAAATAAGGTTAGTATTTACTCAAAAAAAACATTTATTATGCTATCAATAATATATAGCACATGCTTCAATATTTTGATTTACCTATGTTGTGTCTCAAATCCATGATCTTGCATGGATGTATGTCCCCTTCACTAACATCCTCATCAATCAAATCTGGTTGAGTTACATCAATTATCAAAATTGTAACATAACCAACATTAACCCTTTCTCCAACATAATAAGTTCCAAACTCTACAGATTCAACCCTTCCTAGCCCAATGACTTGATCATTAATAAGGAGATCAACATAGTCCCTTTTTGCCAAAATTATATTTTCAATTGTAGCTTGTATCAATTCTGTAACAACAATTAAATTGTAACTTGTAATTAAAAGGTTGAACCGTGTAAAGTGCAACTTTATATTTTCACAAAAACACACAACTTACAAAAAAGTAATATAGATGCAAAAATTAAAATAGTATGGTAGTAATATTGTATGTAATGAAACATTGTTTCCTCAAATGAAAGCTAACAATCAATATCATTCCTTCTACTACAAACATAAGCATATTGCTAGAAGCAACATTACCTGGTCAAATAAATCTAGCACATGCCAGATCTCCTTCTATGAAAAATAAGCACATTGTCAATAAGAATATTCTAAGTCGAAGGAAATCCACCACATGCTAAATTTACTTCTAATGTAAATATAAGCGTATTACTCACAAAAACATTTCAAAGTAAAAGAAATCTTACACATTCTAGAGTTTATTCTAGCACAAACACAATCACATTGCCAAAAACAACATTGCAGTGTGAAGGATATCTAGCATACGCTTGATTTACTTCTAGCACAAAAAAAAGCACATTGCCAACAATAACATTGTAGGGAAAACAAAATCCAACAACTTCTATCAAAAACACAATCACGTTTCCAATAACAACGTCGCAAGGTAAAATAAATTTAACACATGCTAGCTTTACATCTAGCATAAATACAAGCATACTACCAAAAACAACATTTCATGCCAGAAGAAATCTAGTGCATGCTATATTTCCTTCTAACAAAAACAAAAGCACATTACCAAGGTGAAGGAAATCTAACACGTGTTAGATTTCCTTCTATAATAAACAACCAAATTGAAAACAACAATATTGCATAGAAAAAGAAATCTATCACAACTTCTAGCCCAAACACAAGCACAACATTTCCAATAACATTGCCAAGGTGAAGGAAATCTAACACTTGCTAGATTTCCTTTTATCATAAACAACCAAATTGACGACAACAATATTGCAAAGAAAAAGAAATCTAGCATAGTTTCTAGCCCAAACATAAGCACGTTTCCAATAAAAATATTGCAAGGTGAACGAAATTTAATGCATGTTAGCTTTACATGTGGAACAAATACAAGAAAACTACCAACAACAACATTGCATGCCAAAAGAAATCTGTTGCGTGTTATGTTTCTTTTTAACACAAATCAAGAAAGTGTAATGGTGATTCTCTATTGTGAAGGCCCATATTAAAAGTGGTGTAATGCTAATAAGACCAGTGCAGCTACTGCCAGGATACCAATGTAAAGTTTCATTGTTCAAAAGTTTAGGGCCTCCTTGGTAAAACCATGCATGTCATATTTAGTGACTATGGCATACTTTGAGGTAGATTCAGTAATAAATTTTGTGCATCAAAAGAGTTTTGGCATTTTCTGGCTAAGTTAAGGCAACAACACCACAACTGTTATGAATCACCTAGTCAAGTCTCAAGAGAGAGCCCCTTTTGTCTCATCACTATATCAATCCATGAAATGGTGGAGAGCCTAACAACCTTCTCTTTTAATCACTCAAGCTAGACCAAATTGACAAGTTGTATTCCTACCTAACCAAACATTTTCCATGTTTTTTCTTCCTCATAGAAAGATAGCAGTCTAGGGGTTATCCTGATGCAAAATGTACCTCTCGGCAGACTATGTTAACACCTTGTTTTAGGAGATTAACCCACTAGCCTTTGTTCTATGGTCACTTTCCAAACCCAATAGCTCCTCCATAAGATTACTCTCGTATTGAATCTAAAACCATTTAACAATGATTAATTGGTAGCACATGCAATTTGCAAGGAAGGGTCACAGTTTCAAGTTTGGACCATTTAGTTAGGTATATAGCTTAAATGGTAGTTTCATACTTCGAGTTAAACTATCTTTGACATATATAATATAACTGACCTAGTCCATTTTTATATCACTACTACAACAATCCATGAAATGTGCATGCAAGGTATAAAATCAATGCTTGACTTGGCTTCCATAGTAATGTTCCACATTTGAATGGACTTCCCAAAAGATTGCATTGTGTTTATATAATGCTTCCTGCATCTTTGGTAAAAACTAAAGACTAGATGCCAAATGTGTTTGTCAAATGTTTCTTATGAATGCATAAGATAAGGTTGGTGTATTTCATATATTCTCATGCATCTCTAGTAAAAACTAAAGGCTCGTTGCGAAAGGTGTTTATCACATGTTTCTTATGAATGCAAAGATAAGATTGGTGTCTTTCATATATTCTCATTACAATACTGAATGTTGGATCTAAGTCTTCAATGGTCCATGGATTGAGTTTTAACTCGTTGAGGTATATGCTACAATGGGCCAGTATCTTAAGCACTGGACAAATGGGTTGCCTAGTTTTTTATTGAATTCGATTACAAAGGAGGTATGCTAGAAACTCTTGACATCTTCTACGGTCCTCACTCAACCACACAACAAGTGGATTACTAGGTAATCCCAATTAGATGTTTGGGGTGCCATAATACCAGACATCTAATACCGGAACGTTCACTCAGATTTTGTGGGGATCATATCAAAAGGAATGGAATGGCTCCTGGTTTCAATCAGGTTCCTACTTTATATAATATGGAACACACCCCTCGGGAGCCCTCAAATGAACTTCATATGTTTGTGCTTAAGGAGGCTCCCATCCATAATTGCATAATAAAGGACACTAGTCAAATGGCTCTTGGAAAGATAATCCTTGGAATGGACTCCCAATCGGTGCCACGTAGACATAGCATAATGGAGAATAATGTAGATTATATTATCATTCATATGGCAGGTCAACACAGACACATTTCTAAAGGCAAATATTCCAATCCATATCTAGACTTGAGGTCTTCGGCTTCATCTCATCCCTTATATAAAAATACAAAAATGGATACTGTTATCACTCAAGTTGTTCCCTGCTTCCTAAAGGGAATACAACCGAGGTAACGACTGACCAATCTTTTAGTTACAGGTCCTAGCCTACCTGCAACCAGAGAGGGCTCTCTCTTTGTAGTTTAGCTTTGTTTGATGAATATTTTAGGCTAGTTATGATGCACTGTTTGTTTTGGATTTGGTGGGTTGGTGAATTCATATAGAGCTGAGATACAGATTACAGGACAATTTGTTCCATTGGGCAATGGAGTTGAGGTATTTGTGCTTGTGAAAGTGGATTTATGAAAACAGAGTGTTGCTGCAGAGCGAGTTAGGCATATGTGAAACAATTTATCAAATTTGTTAATGAAATTTGGAATTAGTGAGTGAAATGCAGTTAAGAATCTTTCACTATGCTAAATGAACAAACATGAAGGTATTGCTTAAGAGCAGTTAAGAATTCTTAAACAGTATTCACCATGAAAGGATAAGTTCAGACATGAGCAATTAAGAATTCATATCTATGGCTAATCCAGAAGAAAACATATTTAGAAATAGAGATTGAACATAGGGTTCTTGAAACAAATCCTGGGCTATTCTTTTTCTCTACTTGCTAAGATTATGAACACATAAGAGTTATGAAATACACAGGAAACACATACATAGTTAAGAGAAAATTATTGATTCAGCAAATGACACAGGAATTCTGCAACAAAACAGAGCTTTACATATCCATCTTCAGACAGCGTTGGAACCAGAAATCTCCATCAACAAATTTTATTATCAAAAAGTCTTCAGAATACAACAGAGCTCTTCAGAAAGATTTACACTACAACCGACCCTCAATGCGTTATCTGAGGGGATATATATATACAAAAATAGGGTATAAAATATCTTAGTAGAGAGTTATGGTGCAATAAATTGCACCGCCAACTCTCTTACAAAAAGTAAATGACAACATAAATGTAGCTTTTAATGTTGAGATAGCCGATATTTTTCTATCAGGAAGATTTGACTTTATGGCTCTGGAAAGTAGGTTGTAGCTGTGCCTTTAACTCTGCGTTGATTTAGCTTGTTGTCTGGGTGCATTGCTAAGTCACCTGTACGGCCACTTGTTGTACCTGTATGCTGATCTGCCTGCTGACCTGTAAACTCTGATTTTCCTCAAAAAAGGCAAAAAGTAAAGTGGCATTATCTGGGCAAAATCTCCAGCATTGCTTGCCACCAATCAGCTGGGGGTAGCTGATGCCTCCTCATTTTTACCACTATTTCATCTGCCTCTATATGTCTGTAGAAATTGGGAGGCACCTCAAAGAGATGATTTATTTCATGTTCAATGAAGAACAGATTTTCCAGCTTGTCATAGAGGGATTGTCCAGAGGGAGGCCCTGCTTCCTCTGTGGAGCTGTTGGATGCAATGATCTGGTTTTCAACATAATTGTTGATCCTTGTCATATACTGATTATATGACAGTAGCTGACCTGTGCCAGTCACTAGGCTTGGCAGTCCTTTGTCCTGTAGAATAGCCATTTTAGCTCTAAATTCATCTATCTTTGCCTTCATCTCCTGACACTTCCTCTCCAATGTCTGAGCGAAATTCCTTAAGGTCAATACCTTTTTGGCTGTGAGGATTGTATCTGTTCTGCTGCTTATTTGTAGAGTAGTCAGTTCCTCTCTAGTGTGGTTATTTAGGAAGTGAATCATTTTAGTGGCCTGCTCGGGCATGATTCCCAGGGCTGTCCTGGCTCTCTGAATCTCCACATGAGCTATTTCTATTAGCTCCACTTGTTCAAAAATTGCTTGAATGGACCTCCATTGGTCCTGTATAGATTGGCTGATTTTGGCCCAAATAATATTTTTAATTTCTGCTAGGGTTTTACCTAGCATCAACTCTTTTTCTAGAGTTTTCACTTTGGCCTCTAAGGCCTTTATTTCTCTTTGCTTTTCTACCACTGTCATCTTTGATTTGTCATAACTAGCCTCCAGCTTGGCCAGTTTTTCCTTGGCAGTATTTATTTTAGTGACTTGAGTTTCCATCTCTTTAACAACCTTCATCAACTCCTCCATGCCCATGCTGGATTTTGCTGTTGCTGTTGCTTCTACTATTGCTCCTGTTGCTGATGTAGCTGTAGTAGGTGCCGGAACAGTAGGAGGGGCTGCTGCTGCTTGTGTTGGAGGGGCAGGTTCAAGATTTGTTGAAGTTTGAGGGGGATGGGAGGCTGATTCCCCTTGCTTGTCCTGCAGAGCTTTCTCTAACTCTGCCTCCATTTGTAGTATCCTTTGGTTCATGACCAACAGCAGCTCCATGGCATTATCCAGCTACTTCTCTTGTGCTAGCTCTGATGTTTCATGATGGTTGGTAGGAGGCAATTTTTCCTGTCTTCTCAATGCAGCAATATCATCCTCTTTCTTCTTTATAAGGGCTCTAACACCCTTTGGGTCCTTTGGGTCATGTCCCAAATCTAAAATTATGTCCTCCAGAGTCTTTATTCTGTTATCCTTTGCAGAGGAGGACAACTTTTCATAATCAAGTTGCCTGTTGGTGTTCTTCAATGCTTCTTTTAGCTGATGGGCCAGCATTGCCCTATCAGCAAGTGTTGCATACACCATCTCCCTAGTCTGTTTGTGCAGCTCAATCTGATCGATGGGGTGTATGTATTTAGCAAAGACCTCTAGGTTTGTCTTGTAGTAATCTGTTGTGGTCTTTGGGTGTGGAACTTTGGGCTTCAGATGACTGAAGATCATCTTTTCTTCCTTTAGATCATAGGCAGCCATTAATCTTTGCTTTTTGGTTGGGGTTGTACTCAGGAATTGCTCATAGAGCTGCACCCTTAGCAACTCATTTTGTGCCTTGATCTCTTTGAAGCCTTCTTTAACTGTAGCTGGGTTTTTTCCCTGTTGTCTGGAGGAGGACACCTCTATGGTCTGCTGTTGGGCCTGTTCTAGCTGAAATGAGCTAGTGGTAGTCTGTTGGCTTGTTTGCCTTTCTTTGCTGTGGCTTTCTGCCAACTCTTCAATTATATCTCCTTCTTCTGTCTCAGGGTCTGTCCTCGGCCTCTTGGCCTCATGTTGCGGTGATGACCCTGTTGGAGGTGTGACCTCATCCCTGTATCTCTTTTTCCCTCTCTAATCATTGAGAGGAGTCTGCAAAACTGGATTTTGAGTTTGTTCAGTTTGCTGAGGAGGGGCCTGTTCTAATTGTTGGTCCTTTGAAGTACTAGGCTGCCCTGTCTCTACCTTTTGTTGTTCATCCATTTTCTCCTTTCCCTTTGTTGTAGTTGCTGTTGTTGGAGCCTGCTGGATTCCCTGTGCAGCTGGAGCAGTAGAGGTGCCTTCTCCTACTTGGACTGGTTGCTTGAACAAGACCTGTTGACAAGAGTTTAAGTCAAGAGTTTTTTCCAAGTCCTTTACAGTCTGCTCCATTATTTCTTCCTGAGTCAATTCCTCTACTATTGACTCAGGCACCCATTCATCTTGATTAGCAAAGTGTTGTACTTGAGGGATTGGGAAATGCTTATAGGCTAGCAGCCTATATTTCACCCTCCTTGCACTGATGAAGCCTTTAGGGTCATAATGGACCCACCAGAAGCTTCTCTTGAGTTTGAGTTGTTGTCCTAGTATTTGGTCACCTTCTTGCCAACCATCTTTTTTGTTCATGACAAATGGGCCTAGGTGGTCCCTGAATTTTAGGTTAGCTTTCTTCTTTGCACTGTGAAAGTGTGTTAGATCAGAGTTTATGAGCTGTCTGTAGTACTCCAGGGCAAATAGCCTCATAGGGACATATTTTGGGAGCCTGTAGGGACAGAGCTCACAGCCATAAATTCTGATGACAGTGTGGTTTTGGTACAAGTACCAATCACCAATTTTGTAGCTTCTGGATAGCTGCAAGATTTTCTGCATATCCTTGGACAATCTGATTGGAGGGGTCCTCTTTAAGAGGCATGTGACTGGATACACAAACTGAT
The DNA here is from genome assembly GCA_000404065.3 of Pinus taeda. Lineage (NCBI taxonomy): Eukaryota > Viridiplantae > Streptophyta > Pinopsida > Pinales > Pinaceae > Pinus > Pinus taeda. The sequence goes on from APFE030997201.1 coordinate 46,753, forward strand.
CAATGAAATCACAGTATGAGTAGGCGAATTGTGGACTTGGTGGAAGACTGGAGACTAGAAGATCACAGACCTCCTCTCACCTTGTGAGTCTAGCTTCCTGATTGAGCACTGGAAGCAAACTGTTTGGTAGTATAAGAATAAATGATAGATGTATGAGGAATATTTGAATATTGCCTCCCTCTACAGCCTTGTCAATTGATCATGTATCTTATTGGCAATGTACTTCGCATAATTGTATTTCATAGCAGGGGGCTTCACAAGGCTGTATGCAGAGAGCATGACGAGCACAGTTAGATCAACATGCTTGTTTGTAGTGAACCCCAGCACAGAGGTCAGCATATCTACCAGTAGCTTGCCAACCTCATTGAAATCTTCATAGGAAAAAGGAGGTGGCCCAGAAGGTTGGCAGTCTGCCTTCATGAATTTCCTGGCTATGGCAGCAATGTCTGTGCTAAAGAGTTTGGAGCCCTCATCTAGCAAATAGTTCATGGAGAAGGGGTATAGGAGCTGGGTCTCCTTGTAGTTGAGCATCTGGTTGATGGAATATGGAGTTATATAAAAGAGGATGCTCCCAGATGGAGACTTTATAGCCCTGAGTTTCTGGTCATAGTTCTCTCCACATAGGTGAATGACTTCTAGAAAAATGTTGACAGAAGGCAGGAAGTAGGTGGGCAGATTGAATTCCCAGATGCTATACAGGTCACTGTTGTCCAAATGACTATTTCTTAGTTTGCAGTATGTTTGCAAGTGGCTTCTCTCTGCCACAAAGTCTGTGATGAGGGCATCACTGTCCACCAGTGGCATAGCTTCTAGTTCTCTGTTAGGTGGATTTACGGGCACCACATCCAGAGCAGCTGGAGTGGCCATTGTCTTGTTTCAGCTGGTGGCTTACTGTATTTCAAACTTGATGTGAATGCTGAGGATATGGCTTACTGACCTCTGTTTGCAGTGAGCAGTTTGGCAGTGCAAGGAGGCTGTCACAGGCTTAATGAATCTGTTGGGCACTCTGTTTTGAAGAACCAGAGTGTGTTTGAGCTAGTTAGCTGGTTATTTGCAGAGAATTCCTTTAGCAGGGGTGAGGGAACTTGTCAAGTCAGTCTTCTAGCCGGTAGCTCGGCTTCTTTAGTTTTTCTTTGTGGAAAAATGGTGAATTTCACAGAGGGTCGCGGGTTTCTTCAAGATTTTTGTCGCGCAGAGGTTTCAGTGGGTTTTTAAGTAGATTACAGTGGTGAATTTGACAATGTGGGTCCTTTAGCTAAGTTCTTTAAGCAGGAAAATAGGATTGCAAGGAGAACAGTGGACAAGATAGGATGCCTATGGAAAATAACTGGTTTTAATGGCGTATGAGGCGTTTGCACCAGTCGAATTGGCTGAATTGCAGGTAGTTGGGTTGATAATGGAGGCAACAACAACTTTGGCGGATAGCTTTTTCTTTTTCACCATTGTAGGTTGAATTTCGCTTTCAGAGGAGCTCTGACCATCGTAGAAAACATTGCAAAATAACGGTTATTTGACGCCGTTTTATGCATTTTTGGCATATTGGTGCCTTTTTGTGATGACATCATGCTGACGTCATCATGGGCCCAGGTACGGATGGGTGACGTGGTAGCTGACGTGGGTGCCTAGGTGGCAACGACATGGTCGCCGGGTGGACAGGGTGACATGGCGGCCGGGGGTGACGTGGAGGCCTGGTGGCGACAAATTAGGGTGACGTCACGTTGACGGGGGCGTGACGTCAGCGCAGGGGGGGAGGGCGGTAAGCGGTCTCCCCGGCAGGGTCTAAGGCAGTAAGTGGTTTGGAAGGGGGGGGCAACGAATAGTGTGGGCGCCTGACGGGTGGCGGGGGTACGGCAGCAATACCGCACATCCCCCGGACGCAAAAGGTCGGTCAAGTCCGCTGGAAGATCGACCGCCCACCGTTGGTTGGGCGGGGCGGAAGATCGAACGGCGGGCGGGAATTGCGAAGTGACGGCGCATTAATACACCGGGGGCCCGCCCAAATAATTAATTAGACTTTAATAAATCGGGCGTGGGGTGGGTTTAGAACATTAGTTTATGAGTTTTTCAGGTTAAAACACACATTTCATTACATGTTTCTTATTTAAAACTTTATAATAAAACGGGTTTAGGGCAGAGGAGAGGGGAAGAAGGGTAAATGAGGGTGGGGAAATTGATTTTTTGACCTTTAACCATGGTTTTTTTTTTTTTGCCAAAACCCATAGTTTTTAGGATGATTGACGGTTAATACTAACCCTTGAGGGGTTAATATTTCCCAAGGAAGGTATATAGCTATAGTGCTAGGGGAGGGTTTTTATAGATATTTTTGGGAGATTTTCAATAGATTGTAATAGAATTAGGGGAAGGGGGGAGTTAGGGAGCTAGATAATATGTTAGTGATTAATATGGTTTGTGAGGTGAATGAAGGGGTAAAGCTAAGTTTTAATAAGTGAAACTTAACTTAGGATTTTGAGGATAAATGAAAATGATGAAAAAAGGATGTTTTACACAAAAAATGTGGCTTCTTTTCATGTTTGAACTGCATGGTTTGACCAAGTAGTTTGTGATGCAATGAGGTGGAACTGTACACTTGAGCAGATCTCAAGGCCCTTGGGAGTGTTAGTAAAATGAAGTTTGGGGGAAACTGGGGAAGTTAGACATGCTTCCAATGCTCGTCCTCCACTCTTTGCCTTTGAGGTCAATACCCTGAGTGGCATAAGTTTTTGCACTTAATAGGCCAATTGGTGATGGCTCTCCATTTCTGTAACCTTGCACTACTTACCCATCCTAGTGATCCTAACATTTTTTGTTCATTAAAGTGGGTGCACTAGAATTGGCAGACCCTGATTTTCCTCTTTTTCTTTTGACTGCCCTCCTATCTAAAACCTACCCTTATTTCTTCCAAGTCCCCAGATTAAGAAGTTGGGCACCTTTGTTTCTCTACCTAGCTAGCCATCTGCCAAGCTTGAGCTGTTTTGTCAGGGAACATTCTCTATTCTGCAGCAAGAAATTTAACCATGGTATGGTCCAGTTTAGATTGTTGGGCCATCCATCAAGTGTGATTAGCAGCAGTATTTGCATAACATGACACTGCCAAATAAGCTAGCAGTGGCATTTTGACTGGCCACTTTGTTGGTCTTTAGTTTGGGGTTCATTTTCACTTTTCTCTTGACCACTTGATTTTCTTTCCTTTTGATTATTCTTTTAAGGCATACCCTCTTTTCATTTTTTAATTTTTTTTGTAGCGATGTACACAAAATATGGGAACCTTTTGCAGCCTGCAAATGATGAACATATTTGGTCCTTCCACTGTCAATCATGAAAGATGAAACCTATTGGTATAGGAACCTAACAGTGGCTCCACTTGGGGATGGCTTTTCCTGGTGGAAAGCCAAGAACAGCAGGTCAGATGGCCTTATTTTTCTTCCTCTTACTGTAGTGAATTTGCTCTAGTATTGCCACCTCTGATCTGTAATTAGTGAGATGGTATGTAGTGTTTCATGACCTCTTTAGAACAGCAATAAATATTTCATGACTTGCCAGCCTATATCACTGCCTATCATTGGTTTTCTGTTTTGAGGACCTTGCTCATTCCTGTTCTTCTAAGCTTTCCCCAGTATCTATGTCATCTTGATGTGGTTTTGCTGATCATTCTTCAAAATCTATTGTAGTTGCTCTTCTATATATCTATTGTGAAAACAAAAAAGAAAAAAGTGCTTGAAAATATAGACATTTATGTACAATATGGGGCCATCCTATGCTTATGTATCATGGTAGTTCTTGAGCATTCTCCCATTTACTGGGCCTTCATCATTGTTTGACTCATCTAGACTCTTGAGAAAGAAGGTATTGTTACCTTGCACAACTTGGATTACAAATGGCCATTTCCACAGAAAGTCAAACTTGTCATGCTTTCCTTTGTCTTCCCTCCTAGAATCCTATTTCAATACTTTGTTACCTATGAAAAAGTCCTCAACCTTTGTTCTTTTGTCAAACACTTTTTTAAGCTTTTCCTGTAGAACTTGGTTCTATGATACACTTCTTCCCTTGTTTGTTGTAAGTGGATTGTCTAATTGATCCTTCTCTGGACATGATTGGGTTCAGCCTGTATTTCTTGCAGCAATTTGATCACAGGGACCCCAAGGGAGGATGGGAACATAGCTTCCAGGCCATATACCAACTCATATGGGCTAGTACCAATAGATCTTTTTGTGGTCAATCTATCTGCCCATAGTGCATTTACCAACTTTTTATGCCAACTCTTTTTGTTCTCTTCCAAGACCTTTTTAATGATGTTGATTAAGCTTTTATTGGAGGACTCAGCTAGGCCATTGCCTTGAGCGTAGTAGGCTGTTGAGTGACCTAGTGGGATATGATATTTTTGACAGAAGCCGATCATTTTCTTGGATTTAAAGGCAGCTGCATTATCTGTAATGATTTTTTCTGGGCAGCCAAATCTAGACAAGATATTGGTTTCTAAGAATTATATGATAACTGAATCATTTGCTTGTCTACAAGGTATCGCCTCTATCCACTTGCTGAAGTAATCAGTAGCTGTCAAGATCCATCTATGCTGGCCTGAGGATGAAGGGTGAATTTCTCCAATGAAATCTAAGCCCCATTGTTGAAATTGTTTTTCAGTTGAAATGGGCCTGAGGGGCAAGGGAAGTAACTTCTTCTTCCCTTCAAAGATCTGACATTTGTGACATGACATTACAAACTTTTTTGAATCAGTAAACAGGGAGGGCCAATAAAATCCAACCCTTAGGATTTTATCAGCTGTGGATTTCCAATAGAGGTGCCTTCCATAATCTCCTGCATGAAATTCTCTAAGGACCTTATCAGCTTCATCTGAAGTCAGGCAGTTGAGCAGGACACCTTCATGATTTTTCCAAAATAAAACATTGTCTATGATGAAAAACTTTGCAGCCTTAAGCTTTAGAAATATGTTCTTGGCTCTGGATAACCCTGGAGGAGCTTGCAGGTTTAACAATACAAAACATATGTCAGCATACCAAGGTGATTCTAGAAAGGCTTGATTGATCTGTGGAGTCGCCATCTCTTGTTCGTTATCCAGTTAATTTATGTCCAGGGCTTCAAAGTTAGTCTCAGTCATTACTTTGGCTAGCCCTTGTCCTTTTATAAGTTTTGTTGGTTTGATTTCTATATCATATTCCAGAATATTGGCAATCCATTTGCCCCTCTTGCATTCCATTCCCTCTTGGGTTAAGATATCTTTGACTACAACATTGGGCACATATGCAATTATATGAGAGTATAGGATGTAAACTCTGAAACCCTTTATGGCTTTTACCAGGGCATATGCTTGCTTTTCCATGATTTTGTACTTGAGTGGGACATCCCTAAGAGCTCTACTGAAAAAGGCAATAGGTTTTTCACATCCCAAGTCATCCTTTTGCAGTAGGACAGCAGCAATTGTGTTTTCAGAGGCAAAGGAGAAGATTATAAAGACTCTATCAAAACTAGGGCTTGTAAGCACAGGTGTTTTTGTCAAGGCTATCTTGATTTCTTCAAAGGCTTGTTTAGCC
>APFE030997204.1:1704-17450 GCA_000404065.3 Pinus taeda
AATGCTCTTGATGTTTTATTGTTATTGATGCTGCTATATTGATGATCAACGTAGACGAGCTTATGTATTGTGTATGTTTTCCGCAATAGTACATGATCAGGATAATCTCTGTTGAATATGTGTTAAATTATTTTGTCTCTTCTTGTCCCCTCATGTGTGAGTTGAGGTAGATGGACACTTTGTTTAGCCAAGAAATGATCCTTGATACTTAGACTCGCACAAGAAAAATTATATAGTGTTTCGTGCAATCCAAAGGGTTTGATTTGCAAACCTTACTTACCTATGGAGCTTTGGTGTTGATGCTTTAGATCTAAAGACTTGTTTTGCAAGTGTTTCATGTAGGCAAAGAAAATATCTTCATGTCTAGCTATTGTTATAGATATTATTTTTTCATTACTTCCCAATTTTTTTTCTCATTGTTTGGGTCCTTGTTTAATCAATTTGGTGATGTTAAGGCCCTTCTAACATCTATCCTTTAATTTGTGATGGTAAATGGTGGCTTTATTGGGCCCTTGGAGGCTTCTATAGGAAAAAATGTTTCTTGTAACAATCATAAGGGCTGCATAAAATCACCATTTCTTGGAGTTTCTTTAGATGATCCTGAAGTAATGGATGTTGCTATTGCTTTGGATGATTCCTGGAACACTTCATCATGGTATCATATATTATGATTCAGAAAATGGATGAAAAATATGTTGCATGTTGTTTCTCCTAGACAACTGGTGATCCTGTAGTAGCCTATAAGGGGTCTTGTAGGTGCTCAAGGCTATTTCTTTCCTTCTGGAATATGGAAAAATTCATTATACTTCTTTAGTGCTAGTGTAGGTTGAGTCTGTACGATTTTTGGAGATTGTTGTAGGATTGTGTAGTTTCCTGTAGTAGCCACAAAGGCCCCTCAAACTCATTGACATTCTGCGTTGGAGCCCTTGGAAAATTTCCATAATTTAGGAGGAGGATGCTGATACTGATGGGGGAACATTTTTTTCTTTGGACAAGTGAAAATGAAGGGGAAAATGGTATTTTTTGGTGAAACGGTAGAACAATGGAAATATTTTGAGGTACTGGTGAGGTGTATTAGTTTTAGGGAGTCCTAAGGATCTCCCCCTTCACTCAAAGATAAAACCCACTTAGTTTTATAAACTTCTCCCTTGATTTGTAGTTTCTTGTAGCAATATAGAAACTTTACTGTAGTAGTTTAGGCATGTGGACAATAAAAATTAAGGAAGCCTACAAATGATAGAGAAAGTTGATAAAGGATGATTAAATGGATGAATAAGGTATGCAAAAGATTTCCTTCCTTAATCTGTCTATTTTTTTTTCAAATCTAGGTTGTAGGATTTGTCCACTACTTGTAGAATACTTGTTTATCCAACATCTATCAAATTGTATATTTTCTTCACCTAAATTGTTTTGGGCATGTTACCATCATTCTTTTTCATCTCTTTATAAGTAATCTTTGCCAATGGATGCATGAATATTGATAAAAATGAGAAATAATTGTAGGTGATGGTGGCCAATTTCTTTAAAAATATACACTCAAATTTGTTGAAATATTTTTAGAATGTTACCATCATCATTATTCATCTCCCCATAAAACAATTTCAGTCAATGGATCCACAGTTTGTGAGATATGGTCAAGACAATCTATGCCTTGTGTTTTTTAGCAATTCTAGAATATCTTGTAGTAGCATAAAATTTTCTTATAGCAACTCAAGGCAATGAGAAAATTGAATGGGAAAGGTTTGGGAATGATGGGTGAAGGTTGGAAATGGATGAGAGTGATGGATTGGCCTGAAATTGGCCCTATTGAGAATCTTAGCAAATGAGGTGAAAAACTCAAGTTTAAATATCCTTGATTAGATGCCTACTATTCTGATCAACTTCTTCATATGGTGATAACTCATTGTTGTTGCTTGCATAGATTGTAAAGCACCTACATACATCAAAGAGAGATAGCTACAGAAAATAATCTTTTTCTTCTTTTCTTTTATTCTTGTTTTTCTCTTTTTTCTAGGCCTACTAACTACCCAAATGAGGTTTTCAACTAGTAGGTCTCCCTAGGCGCCTCAGAGGAGGTTTTCACCAAGGATCTTATTTCCCTTATTTTTATTTTTTATTTTTTCTCTCTTTTTCCCAACCCACTAACTGCCTCATAAGTTTTTTCAATTGGTGATCCAATCTCAAGTGCCTCAAAGGAGGTTTTCAACTGAGATTTTATTTTTTCCTCTTCTTTTATTTTTTCTCTTTTTCCCATTTTTAATTATTTTTTCTACTCTACTCTACTTGAAAAAAGGAAATATTTTAAAGTCTAGGAATACTTCCAATGGAGTCATGTATGTACTATGATGGAAAATAATTTGATATCTGGGTTTGAATGATATGCTCGGATATTGTAACATCCCTCGTCAAAATTCCATGTAAATAAAGTTAATGAAGGAAAATTAATAACCAAGGCCACAGGACACTTATTCCAAGTTGAATGTTGGGTAAGACATCCTAGTGTCGGTGTTAATTGGTTTATTATGGCTAAGGAAATTAGAAAAGGAAATGGAAAAGGCTTCAGAAAGGCATGAGGCATTAATTGGAATTTTATTTATGAAAATGATGGAAATTAGGAGAAAAGGAAGGTGAAAGGTCACAGGTTGCATGTGAGGAGGAAAATGAAGGAAAATAATGGGAAATGAAGAAAATAGAGGCCTTGTTAATAAAAAGGATTCTAAAGATAAGTTGACAACGATTTTTCAGTTCAATTTTGGAGCTCTCTCTCTCTCTCTCTTGGAAACTTAATGTTATAGCGTTTTCTTCTCAAAGGTGTACAGAAAGAAATAACCTAAGACTATGGATGACAGATAGTCTCAACAATATAAATGGTTGTTGAACATTGTAGATATGTCACAAATGATAGAAACAAAACCTGCCAAAGTCTTGATCTATGCCACAATCATAGTTAAACAACAAAATGAAATAGTAATAAATTCTGGTAACTCCAATAATCCAATGGAAACCATATATACGAAGAATAGATTTTATTAAATAACACTAGTGAAGGGAACAAATAAATGTTACCAGTCCCCCTCTATGGGATGGGTTCTTAGTTATCCTCAAACATCGTCAACTTTTGTAGATTCTCTCTCCTCTATAATGTGTAAACCCAACAAATAAAATCTTTGAGCTTAATGGGAACTTAAATGGAAAGAAAAATGGAGTGCGACAATGATAACAATTAGAGTTACAACAGTGGATGTAACAATGAAAATTATCAAAAGTAAATAATGAATGGAAAACCCTTTTAATTATAACAAAATATTGAGTTATCCTCGAATAATGAGTAATAATAAAATGCTATTAACTCCATTATAGAAATAACAAATTCGAATATTTTATTATATTTGGTTAGGAGAGAAAAGTATTTAAACTTTTATATAGAAATAATAAATAAATAAATGATTTATTTATCATCTCAAGAAATATGGTTAAGGAAAAATAAAAAAATAATGATTTATTTAATTATTCCTGAGGGATTTAGTTAAACTTGATAAGGAATAATAATTAACTAGTGATTAATTAATTATTCCTAGAGAAAAATAAGATAATTAATAATTTATCTGTTTATTTTTCATAACTCGGTCTAATATGACAAGGAATATTAATTAATCAATGGTTTAATTAATTATTCCTAGAAGAAAATTAAATAAATAGTGATTTATTTAATTAATCTTCATGGATTTAATTATAACTTACTTAAAAATTGTGGTTTATTAAGTAATTTCTCATAGTAAAAGCAATTTAACTATGGTAAAATTGGCCTTACATGGTGTACTTCGATCCATCTAGTAAATTATGCTAGATGATCAACATTTTGGTGATAACAGATTTCCCTCCAATGTATGAGTGTTAAGAGAAAAATGTATGACTGAAGTACATTATAAAGACACAATCACTAGAAAACAAAGTGGAGTCAGTCAGAGAGAGAGAGAGAGAGAGAGAGAGAGAGAGAGAGAGCTGAAGCGAAAGAGGATAGGGACAAAGGGGGTGAGACCAATGCAAGTCTCCTTTTATGTTGTGGTACCAGATCTCAGTGAGGCAGGGGAGGCATACCTATACTTGCCAAGATAACTTAGTACAAAAATAATGATGCACCCAGAAACATAAAACTGAGCAATGAAGTACATGTTGAATGTTACATGACACATTGGCATAGCTAAGCCAGAAAATAATACAATGTGTCCCATATACAAAATGCACCTGGAAAAGCATGAGCCAAGACTAAATACAATAATACCTGAGTACATGAGATATAATGTCCCTTCCCTCAAAAAATGGGTGAGAGGGAGGGTAGAACAACCGAAGAAGCCTTGCTGAATAGGGAAGGGATCTAAAAAACTGAATGGATCATCTAAAGGAGACGTGCATGCTATGAACACTATGATTGGTAGGAACGAATCCATCAAATCTGTGGAACTGCTTCTGAGGTTGTAGCATAACATGAAGGAATTTGGGCATGTGGGGGTCTACCTAAAAGGCCAACCCCTCATGAGGTTTGAAACATCTCACACACGCAGGAATAATTGGTACAATCTGCTGTATCAGTGGATCATCAAGTGTATGAATCAGGAATATGAAACAACCAAGTAAAAGGGAAATAATGAGTCCATTTGCTTGATCTGAGGTACCAAACAAGAATGGAAGCCAGAACGAAGATACATCGTCCTCTAAGTTGTTCCTCTAGAATAAATGAGTTGATTTCTATAGAATAGAGCCCACTATATGTGAGGCAATGAGGATCCTCAACTAAGGCATGAGGGAAAATAGTAATGTGACTGATGGACTCACACTAGGGACAATGGAGAAAATGGGACCGAGGGAAAAATAAATGATTTCCCTTGTCAGAGCGCAAAGTGCATGGTTGACCTGGCAGTGACTGACACGACTCTGGATGGGATGGTGGACACTATGCCTGGAGACCAAAATGGGCAACACAAGATGAATGATATGAAAAAATGGATGGAATACTATGACATGATATAATGGGATGTGAAACAAACTCCATGGATTCAAAGGTGACTCATCATGGATTCTCTGAACAGGGGTGACTCGATGATGTTGCCACAAATAATAGGCCCGATGGGGACCATGAAAGCATGAGTAAATGATGGTTACTCAAGACAAAAATCTACAAGTGAGACGACAAGCACCAAGGGATGGTGGTCCCAAAATTACAAGCGTCACATATGAATAAATGATGTAAGGTCCTAGCCATAATGATTTGAACTTCCCATGTCCCAGGGTATTTATGAGCCCCATAAATGGATAATTATATGGGCTCATTTTGCCTCCTAACATAGTTTAATCAACCATTCTCTTAGCTTATTGCATGTCTTTTTATTATATTTATGTTTATGGAGTGAGTTGGGTTGGTTATGATGCCATGGAGTCTAATATGTGCTTAATGCATATTTTTGTTGAATTTTGAAGGCAAAGTCAAAGATTTAATGGACAATTGGCAGCAATAATTCGAAGTGGAAAAAGGAGAGGATTTATAGGAGGGAATCCCCCTCATTTATTACTCCCCACTTCGAATTCTCCTTCATGCAACTCGGAGCACAAACAACCAAATCAATGCGCTAGGAGGCAGCGAGCAAGTGGATGATAACTTATGTTTATCTCGAGTTTTGGGAGACAAGCCTCCCTGATTTTGAGGAAGTTGTTGGAAGCTTCATTTGTATAAGTAGTGAGGCCTAGGGCCTCACTAGGAGTTGGTCAATTTTTTGTTCAATTTTTGTTGTAGTTTTGCTCTGCTCAACTTCGAGTTTACTTTTGGTGACAGTTTCATGTAATCCTATTACTATTTTGATAATAAAGATGAGATTCTTTTTGATCTAGCACTGAGTAACCTTAGAGGGTTGAAGCTCTTGGGTTAGGGCCCAATCCAAGAAGCCAAGCTCCTCTTGCTTGTATTTATATGCTTTGTTTCAATTTATGGATTAGTTGTTGTTAGAGGAATTTCTTTCTTGATTAAGAATAGGTTGCTTTTGGTGATTTAGAAGGTTATTTCCATTTGTGTTTCCCATAGCAGGTTAAGCAATGATAGAAAGAATATACAAAAGGCTAGCAATAGTTCCTTGGCCTCCTTTCCCTTCTTTGAGACCATGAACTGAGGCCAAGACCCTCTTGCTGCCACAAAAACACAAATTTTCCTTATCCATAGGATTTCTAGTGTCTGCAAGTTTGTTAGAAGGTTAATGCTTGGCTTTAGATCTCTTCCACCATGCTCATTTCTGTCTTTGAAATAAGTATTCTTCCATGCTTTCTCTCATTATAGCACTTTTCAGCATTTCTTTCCATAGCTCATAATTTAGATTAGCTTGATGCAAAATTCTGTTTTTGATGTACTTAGTTTCCTTGCTTGCTTGATTTCATTGTTTGACTTCCAGATCTATTGTAGCAAATCTCTTCTCACAGTAGGTTAGCCTATCAACCATCACATTCTCTCCCTAATCTATGACCTACAGTTCACCCAAAGCTCACCTCAAATCTGCCTTAGTTTTCTGTGTTTTTCCATAGGATTTCTTCCTCTCTCCCAACCATCCTTCCCTCTCTTAATGATCCTTGGTGAACCCTAGGCACCTTAACACATAATTCCAGCCTTCAGCTACCATTTCCACCCACTCTCACACCTTCAAAACCTTCAAAACTGCTCTCGGCATCCTCCCATAGACCTTCTGTAGATCCCCTGCAGCCTCTTGTAGATTTTCCTGTAGGCTTCCTTTTGAAGTCTGATTGTGGGAAAAGCCTCCAAAAGGCCACCTGAGACCTCCTAGGACCCATCCACACCATCTTATCTGTACTCAAGTCCCAAAACCACCTTCCATTTCCACCTAATCGCTGCCACATTCACAGACAAATAAATTACATGCATGACAATTTCACATAAAAATACATAAGAATCCAAAAAGATGTTTTTTGCTCATTTACTTCTAGAAATAGCTTGAGTAGATGTTGTTAAATTTGTTAAGTAGGTAATGACATTCATTTCATGGTTTTCATGGTGCTTTATACAAAAATAGGATTATTTGGTTAAGTAGGGTTTGCTAGGTTTACTTTACATTTCAGTCTTTTCCTCTCTGCAATTAGAGTAGCCTTTGTAGAGTAAGCTTTCCTTTCTTTCATCAGACCTAAAGCTTGTTTTGGAATCTATAGAAGTTGACTTGAGCTCCTAGTGATCTTGTGCTAGCTGACCAAGTAAGAGCCTGCAGTAAGAACTAGTAATTGTGCATACAACGCCGTCGCTTCCAAGTTTGTTACGAACTATTGGGTTGATAAGAGTAAAGTAGGCAACCCAGGAGTTGTAGCATTATTGCTACAATACTGGTGCTCACCACTTTTTGGTGCCATTGACGAGGAAGTATTAGAGTATTTTGTGATTACTGCTTTCTTCTATTTTCTATCGCAACATTATGCTAAGTAGTTTATTTCAACAAAAGTAGAATATTTGTTTCTTTCAGTTTTTGCATTTCCTTGCCCTCCTTTTCAATTCTGCAATTTCCATTTCAACAAAAGTAGATTAGTCATTTCCTTGCTTTCAGTTCTGCATTTCATTTCCTTCCTTTTTCAGTTCTGCATTCCATTTTAGCAAGTTCATTTCAGTTAGTTGCAATTTTTTTGTTCAATCAATTTCATTTTTCCAGGTACAATCAGTAGAAAAAAAAAAACAAAAACCAACCAAAAAGATTTCCTTTAATGCCTCGTAGGAATAGAGATAATTCAAGAAAATTCTTGCCCAACATCCCCACTACATCACATAGCCAACATTCTCTCTTCTTCAGTGGCAGTTATCAAGAAGAACCTTTAGGTGAATAACCAGAGATATTTGAAGAACCTAGAGGGAAGAAGAAGAAGAAGAAAACATCCCTCCCAAGCCAATGGTTGCAAACAAAAATGCTAGGGGGAATGGAGAAAGAATAGAGGGTACCTTTCCCATCTCAGAGACTAATGGGGACACTAAAATCAAGAATATAAGTCCTTCAACCCTACCTCACTTCCATCATTTGACTACAAAAGATCCTGACACCTTCTTGTTTGAGTTTGTTGTCATCTGTTGAACCTATGACTATGATGAAGATGAGAAAAAATTGAAACTATTCCCTTCTACTCTTAAGGATGTAGCATTTCACTGGTTCATGGGGTTGCGTAGCAATAACATCACAACTTGGGGTTAGATGTAGTAGGCCTTTAATAACAAATATTAAGACTATTGGAGGTCAAAAAATACCAAGGAAGAAATATTCCAAATGAACATGGGAAGTGATGAATCCTTGGAAGATTATGAAGAGAGGCTCCAGCTCAATTACAAAAGGGCCAGTTGCACACTTGACCCTGAATCTCTGAATTTGGTTCTACTCAGGGGAATCTTGGAAGACCTTCTAGACACCCTCCATCTACTGGCCGAGGGAGACATCTACCAACTACCTTATGAGGACATAAATACGATCTTTAGAAACCATTCTAGAGCAACCAAAAAGAGAGGTAGGGGGAGTCAACCCATAGCCAGTACCTCCTCTTCCAATTCATCCATCAAAGGTGAACTTGGAAACATGCTGGAAGACTTCAAAAGTGAGATATTGCAGACTCTTGTTATGCAAATGGATACCTTGCATATCAAAAGAAAACAAGAGGAAGAAAAGAGGGATTTGGACATCTTTTGTCCTAGATGCACCAGGAGGCATCCTAGGAGTGAATTTCCATTAAAATCTATAGAGGTTTGTTTAATCTGTGAAGAAGATCATTCTACAGATAAGTGCCCTTCCTTGCCCAGACTTAAAGCTATATACCAAGGGGCCGAAGAAGCCACTGAACCCCTCTATTTCATGAACCAAAGGAGACCGCATAGACCTAGACCATACCAGCAGGGGATGCAAGGGACATCTCAAGCATACTACAACCCCAACCAAGTCATTTACATACCTTCTTGGGGCCCTATTGTTCATCCTTCCTTGTCCATGCCTCCTTCTTGGTCCTTTCAATTGCAATATCATGCCCAACCAGCCACTCATTCATTTCAATCCTATGCTCAGCTGCACCCTCAGTGGAATGCATCTCATCAGGGGTGGAGACCCTAGTACAACTCTCCTCTAACTCTTTTGCCTCCACCACCTACTCAACCGCAACCATTGCCTCCTGCTCCACCAAGGAAATCCCAAATACCTGCCCAGCTGATCTCGAACAATAGAGAGGCTCAACAAGCATATAGTGGGGAACCATCATGCCCCACTTATGTTGTGGAGATTTAGGAGATTAACCTGCGATATGGGAAGGTTCTCCTAGATAGCCAACCTCCACCTAGGGAGGTTGAGGAAGATAAAGAGGAAAGTGAACCTAAAGCAATTCCACCATTTCCTGAGAGACTATCTGGGACAACACATCCTACCCCAAAAGAAATTGAACTTCTCGAATAATTGAAACATTTATATGTGAAGATACCACTCCTCCAAGCCATAAAATATGTGCCTATCTACAATAGGTTGATTAAAAATAAGTGCTTCAGGCATCCAAGAAGGCATAAGAGAGATGCCCCATCCATCAATGTCATAGGACAACTGTCCGACCTGATGTTGGGGTAGGTAATCTGTCTGAAATATCTGGACCCTGGAAGCCCAGTAGTTGATGTCCACACCAATGGCACCATGATCCCACATACCTTGATTGATCTGTGATTTTCCATTAATGTGATGACAAAGGACACCATGCTCAAACGTAACCTCCAGTGTTCCTTGAGGACGACCACGACAGTACTACAACTAGCAGACCACTCTACCATGACCCCTGAAGGGATTGTGAAAGATGTGATGGTCTCCATTGATTGCTAGGAATACCCTACTAATTTTTTAGTTCTCCAGCCGAAGGCAAAGCTCACTGGCTATCCTCTCATCATGGGAAGACCCTAGTTGGCTACTGTCGATGCCTAAATCAATTGTTGGGCTAGGAACATGACCATCAAGAACAGGCATATGTCCAAATAGTTAATCCTATACCCTCCTTCCCAACCCTTTCTAGAACATGATCTACCTCTCTGGTTGAAGGAGGAGGATGAGGATGAAGTCTATTTTGCACCGCTTTGTGCATTAGAAACTGCCATGGGGGGGAACTGCAAGATAAGGATGATATCATTGAAAATGTAATTTAGAATCTGCCCCCCAGTATCTTACCATTGGAGGACTTAGTGAAAGAAACCCAAGACAATCCCTTAACTGATCTCTATGTGGCTGACTCGACCTCTTTCCATGTTAAGAATATAAAGTTTGGCCCAGGAAGAACCTTGAAAAGCAATCCATCCCTATCCCCTTCCCAGGAGAAGGAGCTATGTAGCTTATTGAGAAAACATTTAGATGCCTTGCCTGGAGTTATAAGGAGATGAAGGGAGTGCACCCTTCAGTATATACTCATCATATATACATTAAGGAAGATTGCAAACCAGTCGGTAGCCTCAAAAGGAGGATGAATCCAGCACTTAAAGACATTGTTAAGGAAGATTTGCAAAAATTACTTGATGCAAGATTCATCTACCCCATCTCTGATGGTGAATGGGTCTCTTCTTTGGTGCTAGTGCCAAACAAAAATGGTAAGTGGAGAATCTAGTCGACTATTGGGAATTGAACAAAGCCACTAAAAGGGACCATATTCCTTTCCCTTTCATAGATCAAGTGTTAGATGGTCTGGCAGGGAAAAAAAAATTCTCCTTCCTAGATGGGTTTAGCAGGTACAATCAGATTCAAATCAGCCTGGAAGACTGAGATAATACCACTTTCACTTGTCCTTGGGGTACCTTTGCATACCAGGTCCTTCCTTTTGGTTTGTGTAATGCTCTAGCCACTTTCCAGAGAGCAGTATTGAGTATATTTTCTGAACTGGTTCATACGCAGTGGAAATATATATGGATGATTTTACTCCTCATGGTTCTAACTTTCAGGAAGCTTTATCTAACCTAGGAAAAGTTTTGGACAAGTGTATTGAAAAGGACTTGTCCTTCAGTCTTGAAAAATGTGAATTTTTTATGATTGAAGGGACCATTCTAGGCCATGCAATATCTCAACAAGGATTGCAGGTGGACCCCAACAAAGTTGCCATCATCCAAAGGGTTCAACCTCCTCAAAAGGTGAGAGATGTTAGAATTTTCCTACGCTTAGCTAGGTATTATTGAAGATTCATTAAAGATTTTAGTAAGCTAGCCTCTCTATTGTTTTGTCTTCTAGGTAAAGATGTCGAATTTGTATGGTCGGAACACTGTCAAGAAGCCTTAGATACCTTGAAGAGTAAACTTGTGACTACCCCAATTTTGAGAGACCCAAATTGGGCCCTACCTTTCCACATCCACACAAATGCCTCGAAAAAAGCAATAGGAGCAACCTTAGGACAATCTAATGAAAAGTTACCTTATGCCATATACTTTATAAGAAAAAATTTGTCAAAGGCAGAGTTAAACTATACACTGATCGAGAAGGAACTCCTAGCTGTTCTGCATTCTTTAAACAAATTTAGACATTATATCATAGGCTATCAGACCTTCATGCACACTGATCATGCTACAATTAGATATTTAATGAACAAATTGGATGTAAATGCTCACATTATTAGATGGTTTCTTTTACTATAGTAGTTTTATTTGATGATTGTTGATAAGTCTGGTAAAGAAAATGTTGTTGTTGAGTTTTTTTCTAGAGTAAATTTGCCTGCAGGTGAAGAAGGAATGTTGGATGATCAAATGCCAAATTAACACCTATTTTCTATCTCAGTACTCTCTACATGGTTTGTTGATATAGCAAACTACTTGGTTTCAGCACAGTTCCCACCACACCTGTCCTCGAAGGAGAAGCACAAGATAGTGAGGAAAAGCGCCCCTTTCACCTAGATTGGGGGTAATCTCTTCAAACTTATCCCAGATCAGATCTTGAGAAGATGTGTTAGAGAGGAGGAATTTTTTGACATCCTCCTGACCTATCATGACGGGTTGTGTGGAGGTCATTTTGTAGCAAAGATAACTGCCTTCAAAATCTTGCAAGCAGGCTACTATTGGCCCACTCTTCATCAAGATGTGAGGAGATACACCAGCCAATGTGATCAGTGTCAAAGGATAAGGAAACCTATTCCAAAGGATGAAATTCCCATGCAACCTCAAGTGACCTTTGAGCCATTTGAGAAGTGGGGCATGGAATTTGTGGGTCCCATCAACCCTCCTTCAAAACAGAAGGAATACATCATTGTGTGCACCGATTACCTGACAAAGTGGGCAGAAACTAAGCAATCAAAGTAGCAACATAGGAAAATGTAGCTAAGTTTTTGATAGAAAACATATTCTACAAGTTTTGGTATCCAAGAGAATTGGTCATAGATCAAGGCAGTCAGTTCACTTCCAATTTGATTGAAGACCCACTCACACATCATAAAATCAAGCATAGGACTTCCACCCCTTACCATCCACAAACCAATGGGTAGGTGGAAATCACTAATAGATATTTGGAAGGAATTCTAACCACGATAGTGAGCATCAGTAGAAAATATTGGGTGGACAGATTAGTTGAGGCCACTTGGGCCTACAACACAACATGGAAGACCACCACAGGGTTCACACCATGAACTGTTCCATGGGAAGAAGGCTTTGTTGTCAATTGAATTTGAATTCAATACACTAAGGATGGCAGCTCTATTGGACCTAGACCTCAGCCATGCACAGAAGGAAAGACTACTCTAGCTCAATGGATTAGATGAACAAAGATTGCAGGCCCTTCTCCACACAGAGGTAGTTCAGCTTCAGAGGAAGATATGGCATGAAAAAAATATCAAGGAGAAGCAATTCCAAGAGGGAGATTGGGCATTGCTCTATGATTCAAGCTATAAAGACTTCAAGGGAAAGCTGAGGAAAAGATGGCTGGGACCCTACACTATGGAAAAATGCAATGACAATGGTTCAGTTATGATCAGAACCATTGATGAGGAAGCCATCCCCATGCTTGTCAATGGACATAGGTTGAAAATTTACAAGAAGCCCCTATCCAAGTGAGAGTTCATTGAAGATCTGAATAAGACAATGATGGTAGTGGAGCATGTCTTAGCCTCCACACACTGAAGAAACAGAAGAAAAAAAGGGAAAAAATAATAAGGACTCAAGTGAAAACTCCATGAGGTGCTTGAGTCCCATCATTGGGTTGAAAACCTCTTATGAGGCGGCCCAGTGATGCCAAAAACAACAAAAACAAAAAAGAGAAAAGAGAAAATAATAATATCCCTGGGTGAAAACCTCCCTTGGAGGTGACCAGGGCAGGAAATCAAGGTGAAAACCTCATTGAGGTGCCCTAGTTGTCTTTCAAAAAAAAAAACAGAGGAAAGAAGAAAAAGAAAATTGAATTTTAATGTGCATCACAGGTTGCAGGAGGACCATAGGGAGCAAGAGAAGATGCCACAGAGCCTATTTCATCTCCTCCACACTCTTCTCCATCATTTCTGACCTTTCTTCCACCTCACTGTGTTTTTTCCGAGAAACTGTGTGTTCTATAGAAGGCCCTGTGTTTTCTACAGGAGGCTCCTGTAGGAATCACAAAGAGCCAGATATGGTTCCAAAAAGCAGTTTGAGGGGCTAGGAAGCTTCATGAAGAACATGTAAATGCTCCTACAGCTATCAACCCTCCTTGCCATCCATTCCACACTTGCAGCACATCATCATCATCATTTTTTCCTTCCTGTCACAAAAAACCAGTTTTTAGAAAAAACAAAAAATAAAGGAAGCAGCACCTCAAATCTCACTTGCAGCTTACCTAGTACCTCTCCATCTCCATCAGCATCTCTGGCATCATCCTCACAACTCCCAACATAAAAAATCAACTAAAACTTTTAAGGGATAAGCAGCTACAGGAGCTCCTATAGGAATTCCTGTAGCAGCTGATCCCATTAAAATCAAGCCACAACAGCAAAAGAAGTGCAATCATGGGATTGAAGGAGACATTTGAAGCCTAGATCCAACTAAAGGATACTTGCACAAGACAAAAAACCACACATCATATAGCAGAGAGCATGCAGCAAAAGAAATACAGCATGCAACAAAACAAATACAAGCATGCAACAACAAAAGGAGCCAAAATACCACACAACACATACATTTGACTTACAGGTAAGTGACTAACCTGCTCCTTTATTGCATTTGTGTAATTTAAAGATATGCATAAGCGAATGATATGGTTAGGGTTTAACAAGAAAAGGTGGCCAGTTAACTGGGCCACCTTCATCCAGTTGACTGCACTCTTCTGAGGATGTCACCACACATGCGCATAGTCAGCTCAAAGAAAGATCCCAAGGACATGTAGTGGAGGGTTTGCAAACTTTGATGCAAAGATGAGAGGTTATTGCTGGAAGAAACCATGATGTCAAGGCAAGTGGGGACCAACAACCCAAATATAGAAATGTACATTTTTTCCAGCTCACCCCATTGCCGGAAATATCTAAAAGAAGAAATAAGTACTCCTCCTCAAAACTCCTGCACCACCTTTTCTTTCATTCCATCCTCGTCCACTTAGCTGAAGCAAGCTCCTTATCACCCCATAGCCTCAAAACCATCATTCTCCATCGCTCTCATCCTTCCTCCTGCTATCGGCATATTACAGGAGCACTTCCAGGTTCTATAGGAGCACCTACAAGCAGTTCTATAGGGGGGGCAGTGAGCTATTTTTAAGGAGAAAACACAGGTTTTTTGCTTGATGTTTGACAAGAGGAGGTAGGTTCTATGCATACCCATCTTGATTATCAATATGTGCAAGGAGTGATATCATTTTTAAGTAGGAATTGAGTCCATAGAAGAAGGGGAATCACATAAAAAAATCTGCCTATTTTCTTAAAAAAAAAAAAATAATTTTCATCTATTTTCTTGTTTTCTTAAAAATTCTTGTCTCCATCTCTACATTTGGTGTTCAAAAGGGGTATAATCACAATGACAGGAGGATTCATGAGGAAGGAGACCACTAAGTCAACCAAGCTCCATGAACATCCCCAAGTAGTAGCCATATTCACCAGGTGTTATCGAGAAATCTAGTGTCCACTTAGAGCTGCTAGTCCCACTAAGACGGGTAGCTATCTTAGAAACAAACAAACCAAAACTACTTTCGCTTTCATTTATGAGAAGTAGATAAGAGGGGAACAAAGGACACCAACCTCAGTCTTGCACTTGGTTCTTTGCTTGGTTCCTCTCCCTTCTGACAGATCTTTGTCGCTCCTTCTTCGATTGCCCAGCTTCAAAGAGCACCCGTGGAATGAAAGTAGCATAATATTATCAAAGAATAGAGATCTACAATCATAAAAAATATAGGAAGAGATATATATTGACCACACAAATGCATATATCATCAAACATACAATAATGTGGAGGAAAACTTGAATAGCTTTATTATCAAGAATAGTAAAGAGGATTACAACCCATTTTCCTGACCCAACATCATCCTCCCAGCATGAAATCCCTTCTTCACCTCATGAAAAGCTTAGATCACCCAACATTATGATGTTGCACCAAGAAACCAACAGCACTTCCTTACAAGGTACAAGATTCCAGCCTTTGGATCTCTGTGATGAGGGATCCATATATAGATGTTTACATGGGGGTGAGTCAGCTTCTAGGATTTTGATTAGTGTCCTTTCTCTGATAGTTCTTGATTCCACTTGGAGATTGATGATCTCTTACTCATCCCTGGGCGAATTCAGAGAGGCAAGTG
>APFE030997204.1:23974-72156 GCA_000404065.3 Pinus taeda
GAGATTGATGATCTCTTACTCATCCCTGGGCAAATTCAGAGAGGCAAGTGTCACAGGAGAAGTTTCTGGAAGATTCCATGATCATCCACCTTGCAAACTCTCTCTGCCATTTGTCTACTCTCACTCATCGCACCCTACAGAAGGGCTTTCCAGTATGCATCACACTTTTTACATTGAGTAGGTGAGATGCATCGCACCCTCTATAGTGGGTAGTCTGTATGGTCCAGTTTTGACCAGTTCTGAGCAGTTTTCCATGGAGAACTTCTGGGAGATGATGTAATCAGTTGAACTTGTTCCTTTAGGGTGTGAAGTAACACTTTTAGGGACTTAGAATCCCTTAGTTTATGGACATGTATGATTGGGGTTGCAGTGCCCAAAAATGTCGATAACACCAGGGAAAATTGGATGACACTTTTTGAGAAATTTTGAGGGTTTGATGATGAAATTGCTTAGGAATTTGTGTTTTCCTTAGTCCCTCACTCAATAACCCATGCCACTGTCACTTTTAAAGGTATTTCCATGGAAATAACCCCAAAATTTATCATTAGGGTTACTACCCTTCCTCTTGGATTACCTTGGAGCAAAGATGAAAAACCAATTGGACAGGTTGCCAAGAAAAACTTCTTCCAAAACAATGAACATCCTGTAGAAGATAAAAATGGCATTAGAAGGGCTAGCATACCATACCCTTGGGATGAGTTTAGTTATCAAATCATTATATACATTTCCTGTGAAGGGAGCTAAAACATAGTCTATGGCTATCATCTTAGAATCCTTCATGAGCTGAGATATGGCATGGACACTCCAACACCCTAGAAACTTAGCATCCCCTATTTCCTCCTACAGTCCCTCATAGACACTAGCATTAAGTTCAAGGCAAGGAGCCTAGGTCAGCTGGCTCACCATGGATTAATTAAAATTTTAGTGGAAGAAGCCCTCCATACATTCACAATCCCCATAGCATGGGAAATTTTCTGAAACATGACAAGATAAGATGACATAAAAGCCCTCATCTATGATATCAATCCTTCTGATAGTGACGACAAAAAGTAGCAAGGGGGAGAAGGAGAAGAAACTGAGGAACAAGAAGGGAGAAGAAAGAAACCAAAATAGAGCAGGGAAAAACAAAACAAATAGAGACAGAGGAGAAGACAGAAGGAGGAGAAATAGGGGCAGAAAAGATAGAAGCGTCTCCTGAGACCCTAGAAAGAGAGGCAACAACTGCTCTCACTGCCCTCAACACCCCAATAAAACCAAAACAAAAGAGGAAGAGACAAACCTCAATGTATTTCAGGGCTAGGAAGAGCACAAGGATCAAAATAGGAAAACCACAGCCTTCTTCTAAAGTGCCTATTGTTATTGAAGATTCACCTTCTGCCCAAGGAGGCAGAGACTGTTCTACAGGAGACCCTGTCAAGACTATAGGAGACCGAAAAACTTGAAAAAAGGATAGAAGTACAACCATAGGGGAAGGAGGAAGAAATAGAGGCACAAGAACCTGACCCCCAGCCTAGTCTGGTCTCTTACTACAATCGTCTTGAGGGGGGAAGAATCATTCCACAAAAATTTGCAATTCCACTATTATTTCAATTGGAGAAAGAAAGAATAAGGGCCCACAGGTGGATGAAAATAGACAAATCCAAGGGAGTTGAGGATATTGGCCATATGGAGAATCAACTTAGAGAAATGGGAAGGGAATTAAGTGCTATCAGACATAGAGAAGAAATCACAAGAACTCACCTTGAAACAAAAAATGAATTGCTAAGAAGACAACTACAAGAAAAAGAGACACAATTGGCATGCATGGCCAGCTAGTCCATGGAGGAACTACAACGTAGAACACCAGAAAAATCATATGGATTATACCTCAAGGACCAATGGCTACAGTTTCAGATAGAGACTTTGGCACAAAGAGGAAAAATGCCTTTTTCAAGATTACAGACAGTTTATGAACCTCTGTGACCAAAGCTCATCAGAAGACAAGGAAAAAATAGCAGAATTCTATTTGTGTAACATGACCCTCACAGACATGAATGGGTGGGACCCCAATGCTAGGCTAGGGGACCTACAATTAATGGCCATGGCCTCATGGATGAATCATGAAGATTTAAGGGCAACAAAAATAAGGAAGTTGATGACAAAGGAGCAAAATGAGCCCTTAATGGTTAAAGCTTAGCCATCAGATCCCATGGCTCTCATCAGCACACTCCAACTCCTTCCAAATAATCCCCAAATTTCCCCTAAATATATCAATGATTAGGCTCAAGCCATTGCACATTTTGAGGATATGGAAAGATTACTTGGGGATGACTATATTCATGCTTGTATGAGGAGGTGGAACACCTTACCACATAGTTTGCAAATCATGGAGTATCACTCCCCAACAAGGATGAAAGAGGCATTAAGGATAGTGCCAATGTATAAGCGCTCCATGTATAATTTGAAGATCAAATGGATTGGCCTCAAATTGAGTCCCCCACTGCTGTTAGGCATGCTAGAAGGCAGAAAAGAGGAAGAAGAGCAATGGCAGTGGGAAGAGGTAGACAGAAAGGCAGGATTCCATGACAAAGAAGAGGAGCTCACATCAGAAGCATGGGATGTTAGGGAGGCCTCCAAGGCCATCAAAGATGAGGAGATGGACTAAGTTGCTCAGAGGATGAGCAACACCTTCATTAGGGGGGTGATGATGAGCCCCATAAATGGGTATTTATATGGGCTCATTTTTCCTCCTAACATAGTTTAATCAACCATTCTCTTAGCTTATTGCAAGTTTTTTTATTATATTTATGCTTATGGAGTGAGTTGGGTTGGTTATGATGCCATGGAGTTTAATATGTGTTTAATGCATATTTTTGTTGCAATTTGAAGACAAAGTCAAAGATTTAATGGACAATTGGTAGAAATAATTCAAAGTGGGCAAAGGAGAAGATTTATAGGAGGGAATTCCCCTCATTTATTACTCCCCATTTCTAATTCTGCTTTATGCATCTCAGAAAACAAACAACCAAATCAATGCACTCGGAGGTAGCCAAGCAAGTGGAGGATAACTTGTGTTTATCTTGCGTCTTGGGAGCCAAGCCTCCCTAATTTTGAGGAAGTTGTTGGAAGCTTCATTTGTATAAGTAGAGAGGCCTTGAACCTCACTAGGAGTTGCTTGAATTTTTGTTGTAGTTTTGCTTTGCTCAACTTTGAGCTTACTTTTGGTGACAGTTTCATGTAATCCTATTACTAGTTTGATAATAAAGATGAGATTCTTTTTGAGCTAGCACTGAGTTACCTCAGAGGGCTAAATACCTTGGGTTAGGGCCCAACCCAATCAGCCAAGCTCCTCTTGTTTTTATTTATATGCTTTGTTTCAGTTTATGGATTAGTTGTTGTTAGAGGAATTTCTTTCTTGATTAAGAATAGGTTGCTTTTGGTGATTTAGAAGGTCAGTTCCATTTGTGTTTCCCATAGCAGGTTAAGCAGTGATAGAAAGAAGATACAAAAGGCTAGCAATAGTGCCTTGGCCTCCTTTCCTCCCTTTGAGACCATGAACTGAGGCCAAGACCCTCTTGCTGCCACAAAAACACAAATTTTCCTTCTCCATAGGATTTCTAGTGTCTGCAAGTTTGTTAGTAGGTTAATGCTTAGCTTTAGATCTATTCCAACATGCTCATTGCTATCTTTGAAATAAGTCTTCTTCCATGCTTTCTCTCATTATAGCACTTTTCAACATTTCTTTCCATAGCTCATAATTTAGATTAGCTTGATGCAAAATTATGTTTTTGATGTACTTAGTTTCCTTGCTTGCTTGATTTCATTGTTTGACTTCCAGATATATTGCAGCAAATCTCTTCTCACAATAGGTCAGCCTATCAACCATCACATTCTCTCCCTAATCTATGCCCTACAGTTCACCTCAAATCTGCCTTAGTTTTATGTGTTTTTCCATAGGATTTCTTCCTCTCTCCCAACCATCCTTCCCTCTCTTAATGATCCCTGGTGTACCCTAGGCACCTTAACACATCATTCCAGCTTTCAGCTACCCTTTCCACCCACTCTCACACCTTCAAAACCTTCAAAACTACTCTCAACATCCTCCTATAGACCTTCCGTAGATCCTCTACAGCCTCCTGTTTATTTTCCTGTAGGCTTCCTTTTGAAGTTAGATTATGGGAAAATCCTCCAAAAGGCCACCTGAGACCTCCTAGGACCCATCCACACTATCCTACATCTCCTCAAGTCCCAAAACTACCTTCCATCACCACCTAATCTCTGCCACATTCACAAACAAATAAATTACGTGCATGACAATTTCACATAAAAATGCATAAAAATCCTAAAAGATGTTTTTTGCTCATTTACTTCTAGAAATAGCTTGAGTAGATGTTGTTAACTTCCTTGAATAGGTAATGGCATTCATTTCATGGTTTTCATAGTGCTTTCTGCAAAAGTAGGATTATTTGGTTACGTAGGGTTTGCTAGGTTTTCTTTACATTTCAGTATTTTTCCGTTCTACAATTAGAGTAGCCTTTGTAGAGTAAGATTTCCTTTCTTTCATCACACCTAAAGCTTCTTTTGGAATCCATAGAAGTTGGCTTGAGCTCCTAGTGATCTTGCAGCAGCTATCCAAGTGACAACCTATAGTAAGAACTAGTACTTGTGCTTACAGCACCGTCGCTTCCAATTTTGTTACGAACTGTTGAGTTGATAAGAGTAAAGTAGGTAGCCTATGAGTTGCAACATTATTGCTACAATACTGGTGCTCACTAGGTATCATGGTCCTGGTCATACACTAGAACAATATCACCTTCATGGAAGGGGCAAGGGTGGACTTTTTCGGTCATATTGAGCTTTGGTGCACTTTTTGGTCGCTTCAATAGTTTGCAAAGAAACACAACGGTCTTTAGAGGCTTACTCAAGCATGACAAGTATTTCTTCTAATGGTTGGCTGTCATGGAAGGGATCTCACACTCGATTGGAAAGACTACCTCCTTGCCAAAAACAAGGTGGAAAGGAGTGAACCCAGTGGCAGTTTTGATAGAAATTCTATAGGCCCACAAAGCTGGGAAGAGCATAAGGTGCCAGTTGGTCTTCTGCTTATTCACCATCTATTGAAGCATCATTTTGAGAACCTTATTGACTAATTCAACTTTTTCATTACCTTGGGGGTAATAAGATGATGAATATTGGTGCTGGAAGCCTAACAGCGAGGATAACTCACACCATACCTCATCTTCAAAATGTCATCCATGGTCAGAGACCAATTGTTTTAGAACTACGAATTGAGCAATAACATGGCTAAAAAAGAAAAGGGTTGTGGTAGCCATTGTGTTAGTGAACTTTGGCCTGGGCTCAGCCAATTTGGTAAAATAGTCGACTGCCACGATAATATACTTATGGTTATTAACAGATGGTGGTCAACACTCCATAAAGTCAATGACCCATTTATAGAAAGGACCAGCAGCAATGATAGGATGGAGGGGAGCCAGTGGGGCTCTTTCCTTTGGGAACAAATGTTGGAAATTGGGGCAGTGTTTGACTGTGTCCATGTAATCACTAGAGAGAAAAGGCTAAAAACAACAAGCACGCATGACTTTTTGGGCAATGACCATACCGGAAAGGTGACCACCACAAGTGCCACTATGACAGACATTTATCACTTGCTCTGCTTTAGGATGGGTGAGACAACGATGAATGATAGAATCCACACTGCAATGATATAGGTCATCACCGATGAGGTAGCAAGGGGCCTGGTATCGAATTCATCGTCGATCATCACAAGTAAGGTGCGAGACGAAATTTTGGGTTCGCAAATATGTGAGGATATCTCTGTACCAAGGATTTTCTGAAGTGATGACAAAAAAGTGTTCATCCAGGAGCTCCTCATTACCGGTGGATCACGTGCACTAGTGGGTAATTCAAAAATGAGTTCGACAAGGGCCAAACCTTTCATACTCTTAGGCATAACAAACTCAAGATCGAATTCCTGGAGGATGATGATCCAACATGCATACATACCATTGATGATCTGCTAACTCAATAGGAAGGTCATGGGGTTGGAGTTTGTTACAACCCTGGTGGTATGCGTAAGGATATAGTGATGGAGATTTTGGACGAAGAAAATGACAACTAGCACCAATTTATCTTCATGAGAGTAGTTCATAGGGGGACCTACGAGGTTCTTACTAACATAGTAGATAACATGCTCATTTTGATCATCATCTTCTTGAATAAGGACCCCAACAACCAAATGGGTGGAAGCTGGGATGTACAAGATGAAATCCATGGTGAAGTCAGGGGGACTGATCAAGGGAATGGAAGTGAGAGCATGCTTCAGGGAATCAAAATATTTTTGAGCGTGGTCATCCCAAATAGATGGAATGTTTGAGCGAAGGAGTCTAAGAAAACCATGCGCAGTGGTCGCATAGTCAGGCACAAACCTGTGAAGGAAGTTGGCTTTGCCTTGAAGGCTGTGTAACTAGCGCAATGTACGGGGAGGTGGTAGCTCAAGAATGGCCAGAAATTTTAGGGGGTCAAGAGTGATGCCGTCTTTTGACACAATGAATCCTAATAGATGGCTGATATATACACAAACATTTCAAAATGTAAATAGAAATATTTCTTTTCTGCCACATATTTTCGAAATTTTCTGATTTCATCTTCAGAAAACAAATTTAGACCAAAAATTTGTACAGACGGGCCTGATATTCTTATCTTAAGTTCAACTTCTTTTAACAAACTCTTTTTTGACAAAGTAAAGATAGATGGAACCTTGTAAATTTATTTAGAACTTAACACAGGCGGGTTCCAATTTTCTGGATCTTCAACCTTTTCATGTTCTACATTATCTGATTCAAGAGATCTACTATCTACTTCAGAAACAGATTTTCTTTCAATATTTGAAAAGGATATTAAGAAATTGGCCATGTTGAACTCTTACAATCTATTTCAAAGATTGACTGAAGCAGATTTTATCTACTGAGCATTTGTAAAACAATATGCTTTTTGAAGGCTACTTAGCTAGCTTCAAACTCTGCCTATAGAATGTATTGTGTCCAAGGAATGGGGTATGGCTCTGATACCAAAATGAGGGCTGATCGATAAACAGAGAGACAATAGCAACAATAGAAACAATAACGAGCTTGGTATTTGATACCAAAATGAGGGCTAATCGATAAACAGAGAGACAATAGCAACAATAGCAATAATAAAGAGCCTGGTATTCAAACTTCCTTCTGGTTAAATTCGAAGACTTTTAAACAACAGATCTGAGGTAGGTTACTTCTCCTCAACTGAACATGCGCACACAACTATGACCTCTCTCCACGAGCCTTCAAACGCCTTCGCCTTATAGTTCCAAGTTCTTTTGGATTACAGAAACTATCCTCAGACAGGTGGCCCAGTAGGCTTCGATATTAAATAAAAACAAGCAGAATACATAAGGCTTATTACAATACGAGATCTCAAAGTTCTCTATCAAGTGATGCCTTGAACTTTTGCAGATCTCTCTTTTATAAACTCCTTAGTGAACCTAAGCTTAACTAAGAAATGATGCAAAAGCGGAAATAATTGAGTGTCCTGTCGGTATTTCTTTCACCGACGGTGCCTACTCAACTTTTCCAGTACAATAATTTAGTTAAAACATGTGATCACACTATCACATTGCTAGCTAAAGATTCTACCATGGTCCCATAGGACTCCTATCTGAATCATAGTCACTTCCAGGATCACATTCTTCTGAGGAATTAAGTGTTGGTCTGGACATGTTGAGTATCTTTCAATAGTGTTGTTCCATCATCTTATCGTATTCTTTGTCCCAATCTATATCTGTTGGGTCCTGGGCATCTGTCAGTGTGTCCTTTAAAGTAGATTCTTCTTCTTTTTCTTTTCCTTCGGCATCTCCATCTAGAATTACTGTCCTTCGAGATGCTGCTCGTGATGATTCTCCCCTTTCCATGTTTTTCTTTATTCGGTGGAGACCTTGTTGCTGAGGTGTGTACATATCCTCTTGTTTCTCCCACTTGTTTAGAAAAGGTAAAGAGCTAATATCAATGTCTAGAAAAGAATCTTTAAACACGTTTCAGACTATGGATGAGCTCTGTACTGCCAATTCGATGTCATCTAAGAGTTACCACTTAAAAATTTGAAACATATTGGTGGATCTCTCAATTGCATGCTGAACCCATGCTCTGCAATTATTACTCATAAAATCTTTATTTTTCCAGCCTAATTCGAAAATCATTGATGTACAGATTCTATTTGAAATCATCAGGCTAATTATGTGGATTACATTATTATTCCAATTAGGACAAATAACATTGATAGTCACCAAAGCTTTTTGATTTATCATGAATCTCAATGCCTTGGGTTCTCCTTGTAAATCATCCATCTTTTTTAGAACCTGTAATTTTTCTGACAACTTTAAATTTCTAAATTCATTGAACCATCCATCATGCTGCTTAATCATTTCTTGATTATTGCTGGTCTCGATTTCTTTGATCCTTTCATGACTAAATACATGTGCAAAAGGATTAGGATCAATGCTTTCTCTTAACTGTAGACTATGATAATCCCATAGAGATGAGAAAGTTCTGAGATATTGCATTGTTCTTTGGATGCACTGAGATATCCTAGTAGTTGGCTTTTTTCTGCAAAACCCATCTTTTATTTCCCAGTCAGAAAAACCTTCAAAAATTTTGTATTGACGAAAAGTGTCGTTTACAGCATAATTTTGGTCAATCCTTTGTAGAAAGGATGCTTCTAATTCCTCAAAGATATCTAGGATTTTTAAAGATATAATACATTTTCCTAATTCAAGCTTAATAGGGATTTCTTCAAGATCTAATAATTTTGCTCCTGTGAAAATGCTGAGACCAAAGTCAATCCCCCCAATGAGCTGATAAAAATTCAAAATCTTTAGGATCCATATCATATTTTCAGTAAATTCACTAGATCATAGATCTAAGAGATTTCTGAAAAATAATTTTACCTTCATGTTAGGTAAAGGATATATCCTTACAAGTTCATCATTTAGGCCTAACGACATACCTATATTCTTAGATTGCCAGGCTTGGCATCTTCGGATCCACATATTTCTTCTTAGTCTCACTCCCACAACTTTTTTTATTTCTTCTGCAAGATGGCTTGCATGTCCCTCAAATAACCTGAATCTATCAACAAATGTACAAAAATCGTCGTCTTGTGGTCCTTTTCCTGGGATGGTAAAATAAGATCCTGAACAAGTAATGAATGCTTTAGTCATTTCCCTGGTTAATGAATCTGTCAAAAAATTTGAATTACCTGGGATCCACTCAACTTCAAAATCAAACTGCTGAAACCAAATCTGCCATGCAAGAATTCTTCCCTTTGCAATCTGTCTTGATATCTTGGAAGATAAGAAATATTTGAAATTCTTGGAGTCTGTTCTTATTAAGAATTTCATAGGTGTAAGGTATAGCTCTAACCTTTGTATCCCATTGAATATAGCCAGTGTTTCCTTTTTTTCTATAAAATAATTCTTCTGGCTAGGTGTCAATTCACCTGATGCATAGTCGTAGAGTCTTTCTTCACCTTTCTCCCTTTGTTCTAAAAGAACGGCTGCGCAAAAATCTAAAGAGGCATCAGTTTGAAGTATAAGAAAACCATCACCTGGTGGTTAGAGCTTTGGCAAATGCTGACATTCTTCTTTCAACTATTTAACTGCCACTATTGCTTATGGTGACCATCCTTCTTTAAGATGTTTCTTGATGGGAGTTGTTTTCTCTGTCAGATTTGGGATATGCTTGTGCATGCAATTCAAAACTCCTAAGAATCTTTCAATTGTTTGTGTGTCTTCCAATTCATTTGGAAATTGTGTCATTTTAGTCAACACACGTGGTTGCATTTGAATTGCACCATTGACTATATGAATTCCCAGAAAATCTACATTGTCTTGAAACAAATTCATTTTTCTTTCTGACAAAACTATACCATGCTGTTGAACTTCCTTTAGAAAAATTTCTAAATGTTCCAAGTGGGTTTTTACATCTGGACTATGAATGAGAATGTCATCAATATATGTAACAATAAAATCGTAATTAGCAAAAATAAAATCCATTCTTCTTTGGAAGAATGCAGGGGCGTTTTTTAAACCAAATGGAACGACTTTCCATTAGTAGAATCCAGTAGGACAAATAAATGCAGTTTTATGCCTATCTTCTTTCTGTATTTGAATCTGATAATATCCAGACTTCATGTCAAATTTACTAAATACCTTGTTGTGTTGTATTTTCTGCATTATGGTTTCTGGCCTTGGCAGTGGATAATGAAAACTCTAAGTGATCGCATTTAGGGGTTTGTAATTTATCACCATTCTAGGCTTTCCCCTAACTATTTGAGAATGTTTTCTTACCAGAAACACTGAACAAGAGTAATGAGACCTACTCGGCTCTATGAGCTACATCTGTAACAATTATTTGGTTTCTCTTCTTATCTCTTGCTTGTCTGACGGAGTGCAAGGGATTAGTTTCCCTTTAACTCCATTATCATACAAGGTTACAATTTCTTGCATAGGACTTTCTGCTTCCCAGAACTATTGTGGCTTTTCTAAGTAGCTTTTTAGAAGTCTTTTATGGATATCATTTTATTCTGTAGACCAATCGGGATCTATGCATTCCATTTTCTTTTCCTTAGATTATGCTCATGATTCATAGATTTGGAGAACTTCCTGCCAATCATCAGAACTTTCAATGGCTTTCTGGCTCCTACATTTTCTAGCTATTTTCATGTCTTACTTCTGAATTTGCAATAAACAATCTAGGAACAGAAATAGCCTTCTTTTTCAAATTTATAATCAGCTTATCTTGGTTGATTGTTACTGGAAGCACATAATTTAAAAATGGCATTCCCAACATTAAGCTAGCTGAGGGATCAAAATGTTGTATTGCAGAGATCTTCATTATGCTCCCCCCAAATTTTAATGGAATATTATCTACATAGTGGGTTAGAATCACAGATCCTCCTATTGTTTCTGAAACCAGTATATTTTTCAATGGTTTCCACAGAGATTTAAACAAACATGGTCTAGCCAGATTGTTTGATCCACCGGTGTCAATAAATGCCTCAACAGATATCCATTCATTTTTTACTTGAACTTGAACCGGGATATAAATAGGGCTATTAGTTTTGACTATCTTTTTTAACAGAGTATTTTCTTCTGTCCAAGGAATTTATGGTTTTGGAAGACTGGTTGAGGCTGTGGTTCTTTTCTGATATGGACAGAAAGAATTTATTGCTAGACGAGGTAGCATATTTTTCTTACCTTGTTGTACTGGTTGTTCTGACCGTGAGCTTTCATATGCATCTTCTGACTCATCTGATGTTTCGCTAGTGACTTCAGTGTCACTTTCTTCTTCACTGTAATGAAGTTCTTTTGAACAGTCATCATCTGAACAATTTGTAATAAAATTCATCTTCTGAACACATTGTTCTTCATCTTCTGCATCTGATATTTAAGTCAAAATATATACATTTGAAATATCATCTTCTGAATCTACTATTGACCAATCATCCTGAAACTCTTCTATATGTATACAGGCTTTAAGTTTACTGGATGAATTTTGTGGGAAATTTCGTGCAAAATGTCCTTCCTTTTTACAAATGAAACAACAATTATTATTTCTTGGTTTGGACCTTTTCTTTAGAAACTTGTATTTATGGAATGACTTTCTTGATTGGAGACTCTCTTGGGTTTGAATCTACCATACCGCTTTGTCTTCTTTTTATTTTGGAATGGTGTGCATGGTAGCATAATTTTGCAGACATCTGAACTAGGTGTGATGCCATGTGCCTTCTTCTGCCAACATAAGTATTTGACTTTTTCTGTAATTCTAAAAAGAAGGTCAACCCAATAAACTTGATCTAGTCTTTTGTTCTGTACGTCTAGATCTTTCATAATGAGATCTCCTAGATTGCCTGGTAATTTTGAGAAAAAGGAAATTTTTTGAGCCACATCATTTGAGAGATTAGCTTTGAAAACCTTAGCCATGAAATCTTTACTGAATTGATCTAAGTATTTCAGATCTTTTAATTCCATTCGACTAAGATCTGTTATCAATTGCTTCTTTTCATCAACTGGTTCAGGTACGAACTATGTTTTTAGCAGCAATTCTAATGTAGACAGTCTGGCTTCCATGACGGCTCTTCTCTCTTCCTCTGATGGTCCCATCCACCAATAATAGACTATACTAGTCATGCGTTTTTCTTCTAGGACCATGATGGATACATTATCCAATTTTTTTGTGATCTCCATCTGATAGAGGGCACCTATCCAAATCTGGATTGATTCTCCAGGGCTTGAAGAATTATCCAAATCTAAGATATAGCCACTAGTATTGGCGGCATACAGATCTTCTTCAACACGTGGATACTTACTGACTTCTTTCAGGATATGAGCTTTGTTCTAATTATTTATGGATGGAAAGATAAAAGAAGGGAATTTAGAGGCAGCTTGTTCAAGGGTTATCACTTCTTTCTTTGAAACAAAAGGTTTATCTGTTTTATATGTTTCACTTTTTTCACTAGTTAATTTTCTAGTGTTTTTGGAAGTGGATTCTTGTGCACTAGTTGCAGTTACTACTTCTTCTTCTTCTTCTTCTTCGTCTTCTTCTTCTTCATGATCCCAATAGCTGGGTGCACTCATATCTATGTGAAATTTAGGAATTTCTTTGGCCTTTTTCTTCTATATCCTTCTTCTTCTTTCTTCTTTCTCTAGCTTTTCTAATTGCTGCTCTTCATAGAGCAATTTTGGATTAGCATTAATCAAATCAGCTTGTTTTCTCAGATCATCTAGAACATCTTTGGCGTGTGCACACCAAGTGGTTAGATAGTTTCGTATCTGGTATACCTGATCCATGTCATTTGGATTCTCTGAATTTTGTTCTAGCAAAGGAGCGCAGTCAACTATTGTTGCTGGTTGTCTGGTATTAGATGAAGAAGTATTGAATTTCATTTTTGGCAGCCATTTTCCTCCTTTTACAAATATACTATTTGCAAAATGGAGTTCTTCAACAGGTGGAGTAGTACTGACATATGTATAGAACATTTTATTTACAAAGAAGAAAAGTTTTTCTTCTGGTATGTACAATTGGTTTGTAGACAGCGGTGCACTTGTAGAAGAACTAGCTTCTTCTGGCATAGGAATATGTTGATAAAAAGATCTTCTACTACTTATACGAGGTTGTTCATTTTCTTGAATTGCTGGTAGCACATGTTTTTCTGGCATGACTATAGGCCTGGGAACTTTTGGTCTATTTGCCAAGATTCTGACACGATCATCTGATACAGACATTCTTTTGAGATTGCTATTCGAACTGTCTGTTGATGACAGAGACTTATATTGAATGTACCAGTCATTAGGCAAAGCCTCTTTGTCATAGTGAACACCTTCTACTTGTGCTTTGCTTATTCCTACAGCAACACAATCTCTTAAAATTGGCTGTCTCAATTTAGGGTGTACAGTGTTGGTCAATTGGAAAGAGGTTTGGACTATCACAGATAAATATTCACTATCCTGAACCATCTCTAGACCTTGTACTCCAATCAATGCTTTTGAACAATCTTTCAAATGAATATCAGACAAACTAATGGCATAATCTGGAAAGATAGTGCCATATTGACATCCCGAGAATAAATTTCCAAGTATAGTTCCTATGCGGGCATGATCATATATATTATGTCTAGTGTCGAAAACTTTTGCTATGCAAGTGGTATTTAAGCCATGATGATATAATGGAGCTAGTCCAATTCTAATCCCCCCAAAATGTAAATAGAAATATTTCTTTTCTGCCACATATTTTCGAAATTTTTTGATTTCATATTCAGATAACAAATTTAGACCAACAATTTGTACAGACGGGCCTGATATTCTTATCTTAAGTTCAACTTCTTTTAAAAAACTCTTTTTGGACAAGGTACAGATAGACAGAACCTGGTAAATTTCTTTAGAAATTAACACAGGTGGGTTCCAATTTTCTGGATCTTCAACATTTTCATATTCTACATTATCTGATTCAACAGATCTACTATCTACTTCAGAAATAGATTTTCTTCAATATTTGAAAAGGATCTTAAGAAATTGGCCATGTTGAACTCTTACAATCTATTTCAGAGATTGAATGAAGCAGCGTTTATCTACTGAGCATTTGTAAAACAATATGGTTTTCAAAGAAGACAATAGCAACAATAAAGATTCTGGTATTCGAACTTACTTCTGGTTAAATTTGAAGATTTTTAAACAACAAATCTGAGGTAGGTTACTTCTCCTCAACTGAACATGCGCGCACAACTACGACCTCTCTCCACGAGTCTTCAAACGCCTTCGCCTTACAGTTCCAAGTTCTTTTGGATTACAGAAACTATCCTCAGACAGGCAGCCCAACAGGCTTCGATATTAAATAAAAACAAGCAGAATACATAAGGCTTATTATAATACAAGATCTCAGAGTTCTCTATCAAGAAATGTCTTGAACTTCTGCAGATCTCTCTTTTATAGACTCCTTAGCGAACCTAAGCTTAAATAAGACATGATGCAAAAAACGGAAATAATTGGTCATGTTGGTATTTCTTTTACCGACGGTGTCTACTCAAATTTTCTAGTACAATAATTTAGCTACAACATGTGATCACACTATCACATTGCTAGCTAAAGATGCTACCATGGTCCCATAGGACTCCTATCTGAATCATAGTCACGTCTAGGATCATATTCCTTTGAGGAATCATGAGTTGGTCTGAACATGTCGAGTATCTTTCGATAGTGTTGTTCCATCATCTTATCGTATTCTTTGTCCCAATCTATATCTGTTGTGTTGAGATTGCAACAAGATGATGGAGCTTAGTGAAAAGAGTCGCCTTCACTAAGTGGGCCCGTAGGCAAATTATGGCGCAAAGTCTATTTTTAGACTATGTCTATTTTTAGACATATAGATCATGTCTATGAGTTGCAGATGTTGTTTACGGATGATTGGTCAAGTTGGAAAAAATATATGGACTTCTATTTTTAGACAACAGCGGTGACACTGTCAAGTCTAATTATAGAGCAGTCAAATATTATTAGCTTATAATAATATTTAGACTATAAACTTTATTTTGGATTGCAGATTTCTGTGGTGTGATTTCTGAAAGGAGCTCGGATTTTCCACAGTGTTCATATTTTATAGTCGACGTTTCGAGTCTGAACCTAGACTCATCATCAGGACAAATTGTGTGGAGAAAAAAGGAAAAAGATAGGTATAAATATGAAACAGTTAGATGAAAAGCTGGCCGACTCATTGTCTGCTTGTTAATTATATTAATATTTAATTTTCAATTTTTCATTGTTTATTAATTTGTTTGTTCTAATTTATATTAATATTAATATTTGATATTTTTGTAATATTATTATAATAGATCAATATTAAATTAATGTTTATGTTTATTTTATTAGTTTTATTGTTATTTGCTTCTAATGTTATTTATAATTGTTTATTGAATCTTTATTTATATTATTATGTATGTTATTTGTTATTGTATATTTTATTAATTTATATTCTAATTGTTAATATTAATGTCTACTCTTATAATGATTTCTATTGCTATTTTGTTTAAATTAATTATTTTTATAATATTTTGCTCTTTATTGGTTTTATTGTTGTTTGATTATAATGTTATTTATAATTGTTTTTTGAATCTTTATTTTTATTGTTATATATGTTATTTGTTATTGTATATTATATTAATTTATATTTTAATTGTTAATATTAATGTCTATTTTTGTAATTATTTTTATTAATATTTGTATATTTTATTATTATTTTTATAATATTATGTTTTTTTATACTTCCTATTAGTTATTTTTATTATTCAGGATATTTATTCTTAATTATAATATGATTTATTAATTGTTTTTAATTTATATTTTAATTCCTTGATGTTTTTGCTATCCTTGTAACTATATTAACCATATTTGAACTACTCAACTAACATTAATATTTATCTTATTATTGTCTTTTATTATTAATTATTTATATATAACTCTTATTAAAGAATGAGATATGTTAAGGACATCCAAGAACAGTTTCAGCAAAAAGGAGTATATATCATAAAATGTTCTTGTGGGGATCAATACATTGGAGAAACAGGTAGATCTGTTAGGATTAGACTCAAAGAACATAGTGCAGACATCCGGAACGAAAGAATCCGATCCTCAGCCCTAGCTGAGCATGTAGGTAAAACTAATCACCACATTTGCCTGGAAGACACCAAAGTCATTGCCAATGTAGAACACCAGTTCAAGCGTAAGGTTAGAGAAGCTATTGAAATCATTAAACATCCTAAGAACCTTAATAGGGATGGTGGCATGGAAATCAGCAAAAATTGGAACCCCTTGCTAACCGCCGCGAACAATCTCAATAATGAGGTGAGTAACTCTGGTCCATCTATCTGAATAAAAAACTAACTCTACTGCTCTTTTGTGACCTAGGCTAGAAGATTATCTATGATAAATAAACGTAATTATTATAATATAATTAATAATAATAATAAGCATTTAATTAACTAACAATAAAAATATATTTCTATTTAATGTGAAATATAAAACAGCAGTATAAAATATAAGAGTTATATATAAATAATTAATAATAAAGACAATAATTAAGTAATATTATGTTTAGTGAGTAGTTTTCAATTGGTTAATATAGTTACAAGGATAGCAAACATCCAAGATTAAATATTAAATTAAAACATTATTCTTATTAATAATATTAGATATATTCTGAATTATTAATAAAATAACTATAGGAAATTATAAATATGAACATAATTTATTAAATAAATACAAAATATTAATTAAAATAATTACAAAAATAGACATGTAATTTTAAACAATTAAAATATAAATTATAAAAATACAATAACAAATAACATTATATAAATTAAATAAACAGATTCCAATAAAAATAAAAATAACATTATAAGCAAACAACAAATAAACTAATAAAGAGCAAATATCATAGAAATAATTATTAAATATAAACAAAATATTAATAGAAATAATTATAAGTATAGACATTAAATATTTTTTTTTCTCAGTAAACTGTCTAACTATTGTATTATATGTACAGAAAGGAGATTACAGACATTTGTAGCATGACTATGACACTAACTTCCATGGCCACCCTTGGCACCATGGGTGCATCAACTGAACTGAAGGCTCCCACGCAGGGGTAGCGACTAACATAGTTCCTGCAGCCTCTGGTAGACTGAACGAGGCTCAAAACAGTTCCAAAAAAGGATCAAAATAGGACTCAGACTATCCATTTGCATGCAATTAAACAAGCCCACGCAGGGGCATCCTTCCATAACCGATTGGGACTGAGTTAACCCAACAACCCGATACATAGCAAGACCAAAAAGAACTGAGAATTTTGACAAACAACAGGAAAACAGACTGAATACGAATCCAAACCAGGTGACCAGCATTCGACTTAAATCTGGACTGGGGCAGTGTGAGGGTGAACGCTTCTGGAGCCTGCGCAGGGAGGCTACTCGTCCGCAGGAGGCTTCTCCTCTTCAATCGTGCACCAGCCATGACCTTCAGGGACCCCTTCCCACATGGCTGCCCACTTGGCGCGTTCCTCGTCTGTGGCGGTCATTGTTCTGGAGGTGGAAGGGTCTGCCATGGAGGCTTTCCCCGAGGTACCTTCCCCCCTTGGAGGAGGTGGCAAGGGGTTTGCTTGCTCCGGGCCAGCATGGGGTGTGTCTTCTCCTCCTGGTGGCGCTTCTTCCCCTGCACCCTCCGGGACCTGGGTAAAGAGAACCGAGACGTGTGCCCTGATGCTATGTGGATCTCGTGAATTTCCGAGGGTAAAGACCACCGAGCCAAACGCAGGGAGGGGTGGTCCCTCCTCGCTAACTCCTC
Source organism: Pinus taeda (assembly GCA_000404065.3). Taxonomy (NCBI): domain Eukaryota; kingdom Viridiplantae; phylum Streptophyta; class Pinopsida; order Pinales; family Pinaceae; genus Pinus; species Pinus taeda. Next base: position 41,895 of record APFE030997204.1, read on the forward strand.
CAACCTCCGTGATTTGCCCTGCGTGTAGAGGCGTAACCCCCGCCCGACGGTAGCAGTAACAGCAGCAGCAGTGGTGGTGCTCCCACTCTGCACCACCACGCCCACGACCTCTATTCGAACCTCGTCCCGAACCTCTTCTGCTGGGCTGCCTGTGACGCATTCTGGCCATAGCTAAATTCTTCTCTTCTGTGCTGTCTTGGGGCTGGTCGCGCAGCTTTCTAGCAACCTGAATTCGGCGTTTGCTCCGCCCAAGCACCACCACCACCTTCGTTGCCTCTTCCAATGGATTGGCTTGTCCTGCTTCTGAATTGCAGAGCTCAGAGTTCACCGCCCGAACCTCTGAGTCTGCCTTCCTTCCTTCCGAGGAGCCTGCCAATGTCTTATGACTCGCCTTCGGATCGAAATGACTACGGGACCAGAGGGCAGCCTGTGATGGCGCGCACCTCTTCCCACTGCGAATTCTCCCTTGCAAATTCTGCCACCAGATAATTGCAGGATCCGAAAGCCTTGGCCAGATGCTACCTTCGGCCTCATATTTATCAGCTCGCCATTGAATCGAGTGCCACCTTCGTTCCTCCATCCCGTCACCCTGCGCGGCATTAATGCCCTGAGCTCGCAGCAGCCGAATTGAGTCGATGGCGGCTTCATTACTTAGCATTTATGCTGCATGGGGCGTCACATGGGGGCCATGTGGCTCCGCCCACGGAATCCCAATGTCACCCGCATCCGGGGAGTATAGACATTAAATATTAACAATTAAAATATAAATTAATAAAATATACAATAACAAATAACATTCATAACAATATAAAGTAAGATTCGATAAACAATTACAAAGAACATTATAAGCAAATAACAATTAACTAATAAATAAACATAAACATTAATTTAATATTGATCTATTATAATAATATTATCAAAATATCAAATATTAATATTAATATAAATTAGAACAACAAATTAATAAACAATGAAAAATTGAAAATTAAATATTAATATAATTAACAAGCAGACAATGAGTTGGCCAGCTTTTCATCTAACTATTTCATATTTATACCTATCTTTTTCCTTTTTTCTCCACACAATTTGTCCTGATGATGAGTCTAGGTTCAGACTCGAAACATCGACTATAAAATATGAACACTATAAACTTTATCTTATTCTCTTGGAGCATTTCAGTTTGAGCTACAGATGTGGCACATGAAGCTGTCAGAAGGAAATACATTTTCCTTGTGGGTCAGTTGAGTTGTTGCATGCATGACTTCAGTTAGAACTCAATCAGTTGAGTTTGGTGGAGTTGATTGTGGAGTTGATGGAGTTGTGTTCAGTTTGACTTGGTTAAACTAGTTGTAATTAGTCTAACTGCAAATAGACTAATGATGAGTTGTTAAACTAATTATTAAATCATAATGCAACTAAAGAATACATCAGTTAACTCAGTTTCATGTCAGTGCATGTTCAGTTGAGCAGGGACAAGTGTTAGAGGATCAAATTACTATCAGTTGTGACTATAGTTGTGCATGAGGATTTGCACAAATCAATGAGATTGATTTATGCCAATGAGAATTGGCCAATACCAATTGATTATAGCCTCTTCTCATGTGATTCCCAGTGCAAGTGATTCTTTTGAGGTAAATACGAGTTTGGTTCAACCATTCTCATCCATTCTTATGCAGATATTGAGCAATGGAGGCAGGCAAGCAGTGGAATAGATTTGGAGATAAGATCTGAGCTGTATTGTGTGTAACAGGTGGAGATAGTGTTGGATACTTGTGATAAGTATTAACTATTGTAATGTTACATGTTCTCAATCATTAATATACAGATAGTGTGGGGTTTTCAGCTGTAAGCTTTCCCCGCGTTACATACTATGTTAATGTGTGCATGCTCTTGATGTTTTATTGTTATTGATGCTGCTATATTGATGATCAACGTAGAGGAGCTTATGTATTGTGTATGTATTCCGCAATAGTACATGATCAGAATAATCTCCATTGAATATGTGTTTATTTTTCAGAATTTCTACATGCTGGGTCCTGGGAATCTATCAGTGTGTCCTTTAAAGTAGATTCTTCTGCTTTTTCTTTTCCTTTGGCATCTCCATCTAGAATTATTGTCCTTCAAGATGTTGCTCATGATGATTCTCCCCTTTCCGTGTTTGTCTTTATTCGATGGAGACCTTGTTGCTAAGGTGTGTACATAGCCTCTTGTTTCTCCCACTTGTTTAGAAAAGGTAAAGAGCTGATATCGATGTCTAGAAAAGAATATTTAAACACATTTTGGACTGTGGATGACCTCTGTACTGCCAATTCGATGCCATCTAAGAGTTCCCACTTAAAAATTTGAAACATAATAGTGGAGCTCTCAATTGCATGTTGAACCCATGCTTTGCAATTATTACTCATAAATCTTTATTTTACCTTCATTGATGTACAGATTCTATTTGAAATCATCAGGATAATTATGTGGAATACATTATTATTCCAATTAGGAGAAATAGCATTAATAATTACCAAAGCTTTTTGATTTATCATGAATCTCAATGCCTTGGGTTCTCCTTGTAAATCATCCATCTTTTTTAGAACCTGCAATTTTTCTAACAACTTTAAATTTCCAAATTCATTGAACCATCCAACATGCTCCTTAATCATTTCTTGATTATTGCTGGTCTCGATTTCTTCGATCCTTTCATGACTAAATACCTGTGCAAAAGGATTAGGATCAATGCTTTCTATTAACCGTAAACTGTGATAATCCCATAGAGATGAGAAAGTTCTAAGATATTGCATTGTTCTTTGGATGCACTGAGATATCCTGGTAGTTGGCTTTTTTTTGCAAAACCAAAATTTATTTCCCAGTCAGCAAAACCTTCAAAAATTTCATATTGAGGAAAAGTGTCGTTTGCAGCATAATTTTCGTCAATCCTTTGCAGAAAGGATGCTTCTAATTCCTCAAAGATATCTAGGATTTTTAAAGATAGCATATATTTTCCTAATTCAGGCTTAATAGGGATTTCTTCAAGATCTAAAAATTTTACTCCTGTGAAAATGTTGAGACCAAAGTCAATCCCTCCAACGAGCTGATAAAAATTCAAAATCTTTAGGATCCATATCATATTTTCAGTATATTCACTAGACCATAGATCTAAGAGACTTCTGAAAAATAATTTTACCTTCATTTTAGGTAAAGGATATACCTTTAGCAATTCACCATCTAGGCCTAACGACATACCTATATTCTTGGATTGCCAGGCTTGGCATCTTCGGATCCACATACTTCTTCTTAGTCTCATTCCCACAACTTTTTTGATTTCTTCTGCAAGATGGCTTGCATGTCCTTCAAATAACCTGAATCTATCAACAAATGTAAAAAAATCGTTGCCCTGTGGTCCTTTTCCTGGGAGGGTAAACAAGATCATGAACAAGTAATGAATGCTTTATTCATTTCCCTGCTTAATGAATCTATCAAAAAATTTGAATTATCTAGGATCCACTCAACTTCAAAATCGAACTGTTGAAACCAAATCTGCCATGCAAGAATTCTTCCCTTTGCAATCTATCTTGATATCATGGCAGATAAGAAATATTTGAAATTCTTGGAGTCTGTTCTTATTAAGAATTTCACAGGTGTAAGGTATAGCTCAAACCTTTGTATCCCATTGAATATAGCCAATGTTTCCTTTTTTGCTATAAAATAATTCTTCTGGCTAGGTGTGAATTCACCTGATGCATAGACGCAAATTCTTTCTTCACCTTTCTCCCTTCATTCTCAAAGAATGGCTGCCCAAAAATCTAAAAAGGCATCAGTTTGAAGTATAAGCAAACCATCACCTGGTGGTTGGAGCTTTGGAAAATGCTGACATTCTTCTTTCAACTATTTAACTTCCGATGTTGCTTCTGGTGACCATCCTTCTTTAAGATGTTTCCTGATGGGAGTTGTTTTCTCTGTCAGATTTGGGATATAGTTGTGGATGTAATTCAGAACTCCTGAGAATCTTTGAATTGTTTTTGTGTCTTTCAATTCATTTGGAAATTATGTCAGTTTAGTCAACACATTTTGTTACATCTGAATTGCACCATTGACTATATGAGTTCCCAAAAAATCTACACTGTCTTGAAACAAATTCATTTTTCTTTCTGACAAAACTATACCATGCTGCTGAACTTCCTTTAGAAAAATTTCTAAATGTTCTAAGTGGGTTTTTACATCTGGACTATGAATGAGAATTTCATCAATATATATAACAATAAAATCATACTTAGCAAAAATGAAATCCATTCTTCTTTGGAAGAATGCAGGGGCATTTTTTAAACCAAATGGAACGGCTTTCCATTGGTAGAATCAAGCAGGACAAATAAATGCAGTTTTATGCCTATCTTCTTTCTGTATTTGAATCTGATAATATCCAGACTTCATGTCAAATTTACTGAATACCTTGCTGTGTTGTATTTTCTGCATTATAGTTTCTGGCCTTGGAAGTGGATAATTAAAACTCTGAGTGATCGCATTTAGGGGTTTGTAATTTATCACCATTCTATCCTTTCCCCTAACTATCTCAGAATGATTTCTTACTAGAAACGTTGAACACGAGTAATGAGACCCACTTCACTCTATGAGTTGCATCTGTAAAAATTCTTTGATTTGACTTCTTATCTCTTGCTCATCTGACGGAGTGCAAGGGATCAGTTTCCCTTTAACTCCATTATCATGCAAGGTTACAATTTCTTGCATAGGACTTTCTACTTCCCAGAACTGTTGTGGATTTTTTGAGCTTCTTTTTAGAAGTCTTTTATGGATATCATTTTGTTCTGTAGACCAATTGGGATCTATGCGTGCCATTTGCTTTTCTTTAGATTATGCTCTTGATTCATAGATTTGCAGAACTTCCTGCCAATCATCAGAATCTTTCAACAGCTTTCTGGCTCCTACCCTTTTCTGGCTATTTTCATGTCTTGCTTCTGAATTTGCAATAAACAATCTAGGAATAGCAATAGCCTTCTTTTTCAAATTTATAATCAGCTTATCTTGGCTGATTGTTACTGGAAGCAAAAAATTTAAAAATGGCATTCCCAACATTAAGCTAGCCAAGGGATCAAAATGTTGTATTGCAGAGATCTTAATTATACTCCCCCCAACTTTTAATGGAATATTGTCTACATAGTGGGTTAGACTCACAGATCTTCCTATTGTTTTTGAAACCAGTATATTTTGCAATGGTTTCCATAGAGATTTAAATAAAGATGGTCTAGCTAGATTGTTTGATCCATTGGTGTCAATAAATGCATCAACAGATATCCATTCATTTTTGACTTGAACTTGAACCGGGATATAAATAAGGCTATTATTTTTTACTATCTTTTTTAACAGAGTATTTTCTTCTGTCCTAGGAATTTCTGGTTTTGGAAGACTGGTTGAGGCTGTGGTTCTTTTTTGATATGGACAAAAAGCATTTATTGCTGGAAGAGGTAGCACAGGTTGCTTACCTTGTTGTACTGACTTTTCTGACCGTGATCTTTCAGATGCATCAGCTGACTCATCTGATGTTTCGCTAGTGACTTTAGTGTCACTTTCATCTTCACTGTAATGAAGTTCTTCTGAACAGTCATCATCTGAACAAGTTGTAATAAAATTCATCTTCTGAACACATTGTTCTTCATCTTCTGCATCTGATATTTCAGTCAAAATATATACATCTGAAATATCATCTTCTGAATCTACTATTGACCAATCATCTTGAAACTCTTCTATATCTATATAGGCTTTAAGTTTACTGGATGAATTCTACGGGCACCTTCGTGCAAAATGTCCTTCCTTTTTACAATTGAAACAATAATTATTGTTTCTTGGTTTGGAGCTTTTCTTTAGAAACTTATATTTATGGAACATCTTTCTTGGATTGGAAATGCTCTTGGGTTTGATCTACCATACCTCTTTGTCTTCTTTTTCTTTTGGAATTGTGTCCATGGTAGCATAATTTTGCATACATCTAAAATGGGTGTGATGTCATGCGCCTTCTTCTGCCAACATAAATATTTGACTTTTTTTTTAACTCTAAAAAGAAGGTCAACCCAATAAATTTGATCTAGTCTTTTGTTCTATACATCTAGATCTTTCATAATGAGATCTCCTAGATTGCCTAGTAATTTTGACAAAAAAAGAAATTTTTTGAGCCACATCATTTGAGAGATTAGCTTTGAAAACCTTAGCCATGAAATCTTTACTGAACTGATCTAAGTATTTCAGATCTTTTAATTCCATTCGACTATGATCTGTTATCAATTTCTTCCTTTCATCAACTGGTTCAACCACAAACTGTGTTTTTAGCAGCAATTCTAATGTAGACAGTCCAGCTTCCATGACAGCTCTTCTCTCTTCCTCTGATGGTCCCATCCACCAATCATAGACTATACTAGTCATGCGTTTTTATGCTAGGACCATGATGGATACATTATCCAATTTTGTTGTGACCTCCATCTGATATAGGGCACCTATCCAAATCCGGATTGATTCTCGAGGGCTTGAAGAATTATCCAAATCTAAGATATAGCCAATGGTATTGGCGGCATACAGATCTTCTTCAACACGTGGATACTTACTGACTTCTTTCAGGATATGAGCTTTGTTCTGATTATTTATTGATGGCAAGATAAAAGAAGAGAATTTAGAGGCAACATTTTCAAGGGTCATCACTTCTTTCTTTGAAACAAAAGGTTTATCTGTTTTATATGTTTCACTTTTTTCACTAGTTAATTTTCTAGTGTTTTTGGAAGTGGATTCTTCTGCACTGGTTGCAGTTACTATTTCTTCTTCTTCTTCTTCTTCTTGATCCCAATAGTTGGGTGCACTCATATCTATGTGAAATTTAGGAATTTCTTTGGCCTTTTTCTTCTGTCTCCTTCTTCTTCTTTCTTCTTTCTCTAACTTTTTTGATTGCTTCTCTTCATAGAGAAATTTCAGATTAGCATTAATCAAATCAGCTTGTTTTCTTAGATCATCTAGAACATCTTTAGCGTGTGCACACCGGGTGGTTAGATAGTTTCGTATCTAGTATATGTAATCCATGTCATTTGGATTATGTGAATTTTGTTCTAGCAAAGGAGTGTAGTCAGCTCTTGTTGCTGGTTGTTTGGTATTAGATGAAGAAATACTGAATTTCGTTTTTGGTGGCCATTTTCCTCCTTTTACAAATCTACAATTTGCAAACTAGAATTCTTCAATAGGTGGAGTAGTACTGACATATGTATGGAACATTTTATTTACAGCGAAGAAAGGTTTTTCTTCTGGTATGTACAATTGATTTGTAGACAGCGGTGTACTTGTAGAAGAACTAGCTTCTTCTAGCATAGGAATGTGCTGATAAAATGATCTTCTACTACTTATACGAGGTTGTTCATTTTCTTGAATTGCTGGTAGCACATGTTTTTTTGGCATGACTATAGGCCTGGGAACTTTTGGTCTATTTGCCAAGATTCTGACATGACCATCTAATACAAACATTCTTTTGAGATTGCTATCTGAACTGTCTGCTGATGCCAGAGATTTATATTGAATGTACTAGTCATTAGGCAAAGCCTCTTTGTCATAGTGAACACCTTCTACTTATGCATTGCTTATTCCTACAGCAACACAATCTCTTAAAACTGGCTGTCTCAATTTAGGGTGTACAGTGTTGGTCAATTGGAAAGAGGTTTGGACTATCACAAATAAATATTCACTATCCTAAACCATCTCTAGACCTTGTACTCCAATCAATGCTTTACAAAAATCTTTCGAATGAATATCAGACAAACTAATAGCATAATCTCGAAAGATAGTGCCATATTGACATCTCGAGGATAAATTTCCAAGTACATGCAGGCATGATCATATATATTATGTCTGGTGTCAAAAAATTTTGCTATGCAAGGAGTATTTAAGCCATGATAGTATAATGGAGCTAGTCCAATTCTAATCCCCCCAAAATTTAAATAGAAATATTTCTTTTCTGCCACATATTTTCGAAATTTTCTGATTTCATCTTCAAAAAACAAATTTAGACCAACAATTTGTACAGACGGGGCTAATATTCTTATCTTAAGTTCAACTTCTTTTAACAAACTCTTTTTGGACAAAGTACAGATAGACGGAACCTAGTAAATTTCTTTAGAACTTAACATAGGCGGGTTCCAATTTTCTGGATCTTCAACCTTTTCATGTTCTACATTATCTGATTCAAGAGATCTACTATCTACTTCAGAAACAAAGTTTCTTCAATATTTTAAAAGGATCTTAAGAAATTGGCCATGTTGAAATCTTACAATCTATTTCAGAGATTGACTGAAGCAGCTTTTATCTACAGAGCATTTGTAAAAATGCTTTTCAAAGAAGACAATAGCAACAATAAAGAGCCCGGTATTCGAACTTACTTCTAGTTAAATTCGAAGACTTTTAAACAACAGATCTAAGGTAGGTTACTTCTCCTCAACTGAACATGCCCGCGCAACTACGAACTCTCTTCACAGGTCTTCAAATGCCTTCGCCTTATAGTTCCAAGTTCTTTTGGATTATAGAAACTGTCCTCAAATAGGCGACCCAGTAGGCTTCGATATTAAATAAAAACAAGCAAAATACATAAGGCTTATTACAATACGAGATCTCACAGTTCTATGTCAAGCAACGTCTTGAACTTCTACAAATCTCTCTTTTATAGACTCCTTAGCGAACCTAAGCTTAACTAAGACATGACGCAAAAGCGGAAATAATTGAGGGTCTTGTCGGTATTTCTTTCACCGATGGTGTCTACTAAACTTTTCCAGTACAATAATTTAGCTACAACATGTGATCACACTATCACATTTCTAGCTAAAGATTCTACCATGGTCCCATAGGACTCCTATCTGAATCATAGTCACTTCCAAGATCATATTCTTCTGAGGAATCATGTGTTGGTCAGGACATGTCAAGTATCTTTCCATAGTGTTGTTCCATCATCTTATCGTATTCTTTGTCCCTATCTAAATCTGCTAGGTCCTGGGCATCTGTCAGTGTGTCCTCTAAAGTAGATTATTCTACTTTTTATTTTCCTTTGGCATCTCCATCTAGAATTATTATCCTTCGAGATGTTGCTCGTGATGATTCTCCCCTTTCCATGTTTGTCTTTATTTGGTGGAGACCTTGTTGCTAGGTGTGTACATAGCCTCTTGTTTCTCCCACTTGTTTAGAAAAGGTAAAGAGTTGATTTCAGTGTCTAGAAAAGAATCTTTAAACACATTTTGGACTGTGGATGAGCTTTGTACTGCCAATTCCAAGCCATCTAAGAGTTCCCACTTAAAAATTTGAAACATATTGGTGGATCTCTCAGTTGCATGTTGAACCCATGCTCTCCAATTATTACTCATAAAATCTTTATTTTGCTAGCCTAATTTGAAAATCATTGATGTACAAATTCTATTTGAAATCATCAGGCTAATTATGTGGATTACATTGTTATTCCAATTAGGAGAAATAGCACTGATAGTCACCAAAGATTTTTTATTTATTATGAATCTCAATGTCTTGGGTTCTCCTTGTAAATTATCCATCTTTTTTAGAACCTTTAATTTTTCTAACAACTTTAAATTTCCAAATTCATTCAACCATCCAGCATGTTGTTTAATCGTTTCTTGATTATTGCTGGTCTCAATTTCTCCGATCCTTTCATGACTAAATACTTGTGCAAAAGGATTAGGATCAATGCTTTCTCTTAACTGTAGACTGTGATAATCCCACGGAGATGAGAAAGTTCTGAGATATTGTATTGTTGTTTGGATGCACTGAGATATCCTGGTAGTTGCCTTTTTGCTTCAAAAACCATATTTTATTTCCAAGTCAGCAAAACCTTCAAAAATTTCGTATTGAGGAAAAGTGTCATTTGCAGCATAATTTTCGTCAATCCTTTGTAGAAAGGATGCTTCTAATTCCTCAAAGATATCTAGGAATTTTAAAGATAGAATACATTTTCCTAATTCAAGCTTAATAGGGATTTCTTCAAGATCTAATAATTTTGCTCCTGTGAAAATGCTGAGGCCAAAGTCAATCCCTCCAATGACCCGATAAAAATTCAAAATCTTTAGGATCCATATCATATTTTCAATAAACTCACTAGACCATAGATATGATAGACTTCTGAAAAAATAATTTTACCTTCATGTTAGGTAAAGGATATACCTTTACCAATTCAACATCTATGCCTAACGACATACCTATATTCTTGGATTGCCAGGCTTGGCATCTTTGGATCCACATATTTCTTCTTAGTCTCGTTCCCACAACTTTTTTGATTTCTTCTGCAAGATGGCTTGCATGTCCTTCAAATAACCTGAACTATCAACAAATGTACAAAAATCGTCGTCCTATTGACCTTTTCCTGGGATGGTAAAACAAGATCCTAAATAAGTAATGAATGCTTTATTCATTTCCCTGGTTAATGAATCTGTCAAAAAATTTGCGTTACCTGGGATCCACTCAACTTCAAAATCGAACTATTGAAACCAAATATGCCATGCAAGAATTCTTCCCTTTGCAATCTGTCTTGATATCTTGGAAAGTAAGAAATATTTGAAATTCTTGGAGTTTGTTCTTATTAAGAATTTCACAGGTGTGAGGTATAGCTCAAACCTTTGTATCCCATTGAATATAGCTAGTGTTTCCTTTTCTGCTATAAAATAATTCTTCTAGCTAGGTGTGAATTCACCTGATGCATAGGCGTAGAGTCTTTCTTCAACTTTCTCCCTTCATTCTAAAAGAACGGCTGCCCAAAATCTAAAGAGGCGTCAGTTTGAAGTATAAGCAAACCATCACCTGGTGGTTGGAGCTTTGGCAAATGCTAACATTCTTCTCTCAACTGTTTAACTGCCACTATTGCTTCTGGTGAGCATCCTTCTTTCAGATGTTTCCTGATGGGACTTGTTTTCTCTGGCAGAATTAGGATATACTTGTGGATGTGATTCATAACTCCTAAGAATCTTTGAATTTTTTTGTGTCTTCCAATTCATCTAGAAATTGTGTCAGTTTACTCAACACATGTGGTTGCATATGAATTGCACAATTGACTATATGAATTCCCAGAAAATCTACACTGTCTTGAAACAAATTCATTTTTCTTTCTGACAAAACTATACCATGCTGCTGAACTTCCTTTAGAAAATTTTCTAAATGTTCTAAGTGGGTTTTTATATCTGGACTATGAATGAGAATGTCATCAAAAAATGTAATAATAAAATCATACTTAGCAAAAATGAAATCAATTCTTCTTTGGAAGAATGCACACGCATTTTTTAAACCAAATGGAACAACTTTCCATTGGTAGAATCCAGCAGGACAAATAAATGCAATTTTATGCCTATCTTCTTTCTGTATTTGAATCTGATAATATCTAGACTTCATGTCAAATTTACTGAATACCTTGTTGTGTTGTATTTTCTGCATTATGGTTTCGAGCCTTGGCAGTGGATAATTAAAACTCTGAGTGATTGCATTTAGGGGTTTGTAATTTATCACCATTCTAGGCTTTCCCCTAACTATCTCAGAATGATTTCTTACTAGAAATGATGAACAAGAGTAATGAGACCCACTTGGCCCTATGAGCTGCATTTGTAACAATTCTTTGATTTGTCTTCTTATCTCTTGCTCATCTCACGGAGTGCAAGGGATCAATTTCCCTTTAACTCCATTATCCTTCAAGGTTAGAATTTCTTGCATAGGACTTTCTACTTCCCAGAACTGTTGTGGATTTTCTGAGCAGCTTTTTAGAAGTTTTTTATGGATATAATTATGTTCTATAAACCAATTAGGGTCTATGCATGCCATTTGATTTTCTTTAGATTCTGCTCTTGATTCATAGATTTGCAAAACTTCCTGCCAATCATCAGAATCTTTCAACGGCTTTCTGGCTCCTACCCTTTTCTAGCTATTTTCATGTCTTGCTTCTGAATTTGCAATAAACAATCTAGGAATAGCAATAGCCTTCTTTTTCAAATTTATAATCAGCTTATCTTGGCTGATTGTTACTAGAAGCACGGAATTTAAAAATGGCATTCCCAACATTAAGCTAGCTGAGGGATCAAAATTTTGTATTGAAGAGATCTTAATTATACTCCCCCCAACTTTTAATAGAATTTTGTCTACATAGTGGGTTAGACTCACAGATCCTCCTATTGCTTCTGAAACCAATATATTTTGCAATGGTTTCCACAGAGATTTAAACAAAGATGGTCTAGCCATATTGTTTGATCCACCGGTGTCAATAAATGCATCAACAGATATCCATTCATTTTTTACTTGAACTTGAACTGGGATATAAATAAGGCTATTAGTTTTCACTATCTTTCTTAACAGAGTATTTTCTTCTGTCCTAGGAATTTTTGGTTTTGGAAGACTGGTTGAGGCTGTGGTTCTTTTCTGATATGGGTAGAAAGCATTTATTGTTGGAAGAGGTAGCACAGGTTTCTTACCTTATTGTATTGTCTGTTCTGACCGTGAGCTTTCAGATGCATCCTTTGACTCATCTGATGTTTCGCTAGTGACTTCATTGTCACTTTTTTCTTCACTCTAATGAATTTCTTCTGAACAGTGATCATCTGAACAATTTGTAATAAAATTCATCTTCTGAACACATTGTTCTTCATCTTCTGCATCTGATATTTCAGTCAAAATATATACATCTGAAATATCATCTTCTGAATCTACTATTGACCAATCATCCTGAAACTCTTCTATATCTATACAGGCTTTAAGTTTACTGGATGAATTCTGCGGGCACTTTCGTGCAAAATGTCCTTCCTTTTTACAAATGAAACAACAATTATTGTTTCTTGGTTTGGACCTTTTCGTTAGAAACTTATATTTATGGAACGACTTTCTTGAATTGGAGACTCTCTTGGGTTTGAATCTACCATACCTCTTTGTCTTCTTTTTCTTTTGGAATGGTGTCCATGGTAGCATAATTTTGCAGACATCTAAACTAGGTGTGATTTCATGCGCCTTCTTCTGCCAACATAAGTATTTGACTTTTTCTATAATTCTAAAAATAAGGTCAACCCAGTAAACTTGATCTAGTCTTTTGTTCTGTACATCTATATCTTTCATAATGAGATCTCCTAGATTGGCTAGTAATTTTGACAAAAAAGAAATTTTTTGAGCCACATCATTTGAGAGATTAGCTTTGAAAACCTTAGCCATGAAATATTTACTGACTTGATCTAAGTATTTCAGATCTTTTAATTCCATTCGACTAAGATCTGTTATCAATTGCTTCTTTTCATCAAATGGTTCAGGCACGAACTGTGTTTTTAGCAGCAACTCTAATGTAGACTTTCTTGGATTAGAGACTCTCTTACCAAAATGAGGGTTGATCGATAAAAAAAGAGACAATAGCAACAATAAAGAGCCTAGTATTCGAACTTACTTTTGGTTAAATTCGAAGAATTTTAAACAACAGACCTGAGGTAGGTTACTTCTCAACTGAACATGCGCGCACAACTACTACCTCTCTCCACGGGTCTTCAAACGCCTTCGCCTTACAGTTCCAAGTTCTTTTAGATTACAGAAACTGTCCTCAAACAGGCGGCCCAGTAGGCTTCGATATTAAATAAAAACAAGCAGAATACATAAGGCTTATTACAATACGAGATCTCAGAGTTCTCTGTCATGTGATGTCTTGAAATTTTGCAGATCTCTCTTTTATAGACTCCTTAGAGAACCTAAGCTTAACTAAGACGTGACACAAAAGTGGATATAATTGAGGGTCCTGTCGGTATTTCTTTCACCGACAGTGTCTACTCAACTTTTCCAGTACAATAATTTAGCTACAACATGTGATCACACTATCACATTGCTAGCTAAAGATTCTACCATGGTCCCATAGGACTCCTATTTAAATAATAGTCACTTCCAGGATCACATTCTTCTGAGGAATCATGTGTTGGTCTGGACATGTCGAGTATCTTTCGATAGTGTTGTTCCATCATCTTATCGTACTTTTGTCCCAATCTATATCTGCTGGGTCCTGGGCATCTGTCAGTGTGTCATTTAAAGTAGATTCTTCTGCTTTTTCTTTTCCTTTGGCATCTCCATCTAGAATTATTGTCTTTCGAGATGTTGCTCATGATGATTCTCCCCTTTGTGTGTTTGTCTTTATTCGGTGGAGACGTTGTTGCTGAGGTGTGTACATATCCTCTTGTTTCTCCCACTTGTTTAGAAAAGGTAAAGAGTTGATACAATGTCTAGAAAAGAATCTTTAAACACATTTCAGATTGTGGATAAGCTCTGTATTGCCAATTCGATGCCGTCTAAGAGTTCCCACATAAAAATTTGAAACATATTGGTGGAGCTCTCAATTGCATGTTGAACCCATGCTCTACAATTATTACTCATAAAATCTTTATTTTGCCAGCCTAATTTGAAAATCATTGATGTACAAATTCTATTTGAAATCATCAGGCTAATTATGTGGATTACATTGTTATTCCAATTAGGACAAATAACACTGATAGTTACCAAAGCTTTTTTATTTATCATGAATCTCAATGCCTTGGGTTCTCGTAAATCATCCATCTTTTTTAGAACCTGTAATTTTTCTGACAACTTTAAATTTCCAAATTCATTGAACCATCCAGCATGCTACTTAATCATTTCTTGATTATTGCTGGTCTCGATTTCTCTGATCCTTTCATGACTAATTACCTGTGCAAAAGGATTAGGATCAATGCTTTCTGTTAACCGTAGACTATGATAATCCCACGGAGATGAGAAAGTTCTTAGATATTGCATTGTTCTTTTGATGCACTGAGATATCCTGGTAGTTGGCTTTTTTCTGCAAAAATCATCTTTTATTTCCCTGTCAGCAAAACCTTCAAAAATTTCGTATTGAGGAAAAGTGTAGTTTACAACATAATTTCCGTCAATCCTTTATAGAAAGGATGCTTCTAATTACTCAAAGATATATGGGATTTTTAAAGATAGAATACATTTTCCTAATTCAGGCTTAACAGGGATTTCTTCAAGATCTAATAATTTTGCTCCTCTGAAAATGCTGAGACCAAAGTCAATCCCTCCAATGAGATGATAAAAATTCAAAATCTTCAGGATCCATATCATATTTTCAGTAAACTCACTAGACCATAGATCTGAGAGACTTCTAAAAAAATAATTTTACCTTCATGTTAGGTAAAGGATATACCTTTACCAGTTCAGCATCTAGGCCTAACGACATACCTATATTCTTGGATTGAAAGGCTTGGCATCTTCGGATCCACATATTTCTTCTTAGTCTCATTCCCACAACTTTTTTGATTTCTTCTGCAATATGGCTTGCATGTCCTTCAAATAACCTGAATCTATCAACAAATGTACAAAAATCGTCATCCTGTGGTCCTTTTCCTAGGAAGGTAAAACAAGATCCTGAACAAGTAATGAATGCTTTATTCATTTCCCTCGTTAATGAATCTATCAAAAAATTTGAATTACCCGGGATCCACTCAACTTCAAAATTGAACTGTTGAAACAAAATCTGCCATGCAAGAATTCTTCCCTTTGCAGTTTGTCTTGATATCTTGGCAGATAAGAAATATTTGAAATTCTTGGAATCTGTTCTTATTAAGAATTTCACGGGTGTAAGGTATAGCTCAAACCTTTGTATCCCATTGAATATAGCCAGTGTTTCTTTTTCTACTATAAAATAATTCTTCTGGCTAGGTGTGAATTCACCTGATGCATAGGCGCAAAGTCTTTCTTCACCTTTCTCCCTTCGTTCTAAAAGAACGGCTGCCCAAAAATCTAAAGAGGCATCAGTTTGAAGTATAAGAAAACCATCACCTGGTGGTTGGAGCTTCGGCAAATGATGACATTCTTCTTTCAACTGTTTAACTGCCACTGTTGCTTTTGGTGACCATCCTTCTTTAAGATATTTCTTGATGGGAGTTGTTTTCTTTGTCAAATTTGGGATATACTTGTGGATGTAATTCAAAACTCCTAAGAATATTTGAATTGTTTTTGTGTCTTTTAATTCATCTGGAAATTGTGTCATTTTAGTCAATGCATGTAGTTTCATCTGAATTGCACCATTGACTATATGAATTCCCAGAAAATCTACACTATCTTGAAACAAATTCATTTCTTTTTGACAAAACTATACCATGTTGCTGAAATTCCTTTAGAA
This sequence comes from Pinus taeda, assembly GCA_000404065.3. NCBI lineage: Eukaryota > Viridiplantae > Streptophyta > Pinopsida > Pinales > Pinaceae > Pinus > Pinus taeda. Next base: position 58,069 of record APFE030997204.1, read on the forward strand.
AAATTTCTAAATGTTCTAAGTGGGATTTTACATCTGGACTATGAATGAGAAAGTCATCAATATATGTAACAATAAAATCATACTTAGAAAAAATGAAATCCATTCTTCTTTGGAAGAATGCAGGGGCGTTTTTTAAACCAAATGGAACGACTTTCCATTGGTAGAATCCAGCAAGACAAATAAATGAAGTTTTATGCCTATCTACTTTCTATATTTGAATCTGATAATATCCAAAATTCATGTCAAATTTACTGAATACCTTGCTATGTTGTATTTTCTGCATTATGGTTTCTGGCCTTGGCAGTGGATAATTAAAACTCTGAGTGATCGCATTTAGGGGTTTGTAAATTATCACCTTTCTAGGCTTTCCCTTAACTATCTCGGAATGATTTCTTACAATAAATTATGAACAAGAGTAATGAGACCCACTTGGCTCTATGAGTTGCATCTGTAACAATTCTTTGATTTGTCTTCTTATCTCTTGCTCATCTGACGGAGTGCAAGGGATCAGTTTCCCTTTAACTCCATTATCATGCAAGGTTACAATTTCATGCATAGGACTTTCTGCTTCCCAGAACTGTTGTGGATTTTCTCGACAGCTTTTTAGAAGTCTTTTATGGATATCATTTTGTTCTATAGACCAACTGGGATCTATGCATGCCATTTTCTTTTCTTTAGATTCTACTCTTGATTCATAGATTTGTAGAACTTCCTACCAATCATCAAAATCTTTCAATGGCTTTCTGGCTCCTATGCTTTTCTGGCTATTTTCATGTCTTGCTTCTAAATTTGCAATAAACAATCTAGGAATAGCAATAGCCTTCTTTTTGAAATTTATAATCTGCTTATCTTGGCTGATTGTTACTAGAAGCACAAAATTTTAAAATGGCATTCCCAACATTAAGCTAGCTGAGGGATCAAAATGTTTTATTGCAGAGATCTTAATTATACTCCCCCCAACTTTTAATGGAATATTGTCTATATAGTGGGTTAGACTCATAGATCCTCCTATTGTTTTTGAAACCAGTATATTTTGCAATGGTTTCCACAAAGATTTAAACAAAGATGGTCTAGCTAGATTGTTTGATCCACCAGTGTCAATAAATGCATCAATAGATATCAATTCATTTTTTACTTGAACTTGAACCGAGATATAAATAAGGCTATTAGTTTTGACTATTTTTTTTAACAGAGTATTTTCTTCTGTCCTAGGAATTTCTGGTTTTGGAAGACTAGTTGAGGCTGTGGTTCTTTTCTGATATGGACATAAAGCATTTATTGCTGGAAGAGGTAGCATAGGTTGCTGACCTTGTTGTACTGACTGTTCTGACCGTGAGCTTTCAAATGCATCCTCTGACTCATCTGATGTTCCGCTAGTGACTTCATTGTCACTTTTTTCTTCACTGTAATGAAGTTCTTCTGAACAGTCATCATCTGAACAATTTTTAATAAAATTCATCTTCTGAACACATTATTCTTCATCTTCTGCATCTGATATTTCAGTCAAAATATCTACATCTGAAATATCATCTTCTGAATCTACTATTGACCAATCATCCTGAGACTCTTCTATATCTATACAGGCTTTAAGTTCACTGGATGAATTCTGTGGGCAATTTCGTGCAAATTGTCCTTCCTTTTTACAAATGAAACAACAATTATTGTTTCTTGGGTTGGACCTTTTCTTTAGAAACTTATATTTATGGAACGACTTTCTTGGATTGGAGACTCTCTTTGGTTTGAATTTACCATACCTCTTTGTCTTCCTTTTCTTTTGGAATGGTGTCCATGGTAGCATAATTTTGCAGACATCTGAACTAGGTGTGATGTCATGTGCCTTCTTTTGCCAACATAAGTATTTGACTTTTTTTGTAATTCTAATAAGAAGGTCAGCCCAATAAACTTGATCTAGTCTTTTGTTCTATACATCTAGATCTTTCATAATGAGATCTCCTAGATTGCCTAGTAATTTTGACAAAAGAGAAATTTTTTGAGCCAAATCATTTGAGAGATTAGCTTTGAAAACCTTAGCCATGAAATCTTTACTGAATTGATCTAAGTATTTCAGATCTTTTAATTCCATTAGACTAAGATCTGTTATCAATTGCTTCTTTTCATCAGTTGGTTCAGGCACGAACTGTGTTTTTAGCAGCAATTCTAATGTAGACTTTCTTGGATTGGAGACTCTCTTACCGAAATGAGGTCTGATTGATAAACAAAGAGACAATAGCAACAATAGCAACAATAAAGAGCCTGGTATTCGAACTTACTTCTGGTTAAATTCCAAGACTTTGAAACAAAAGATCTGAGTTAGGTTACTTCTCCTCAACTGAACATGTGTGCACAACTACGACCTCTCTCCACGGGTCTTCAAATGCCTTCGCCTTATAGTTCCAAGTTCTTTTGGATTATAGAAACTGTCCTGAGACAGGTGGCCCAGTAGGCTTCGATATTAAGTAAAAACAAGTAGAATACATAAGGCTTATTACCATACGAGATCTCAGAGTTCTCTGTTAAGTGATGTCTTGAACTTTTGCATATCTCTCTTTTATAGACTCCTTAGCGAACCTAAGCTTAACTAAGACATGATGCAAAAGCAGAAATAACTGAGGATCCTGTCGGTATTTCTTTCACCGACGGTGTCTACTCAACTTTTCTAGTACAATAATTTAGCTACAACATCTGATCACACTACCACATTACTAGTTAAAGATTCTACCATGGTCACATAGGCTCCTATATGAATCATATTCACTTCCAGGATCATATTCTTCTGAGGAATCATGTGTTAGTCTGGACATGTCGAGTATCTTTTGATAGTGTTGTTCCATCATCTTATCATATTCTTTGTCCCAATCTATATCTGTTGGGTCCTGGGCATCTGTCAGTGTGTCCTTCAAAGTAGATTCTTCTGCTTTCTCTTTTCCTTTGGCATCTCCATCTAGAATTATTGTCCTTCGAGATGCTACTCATGATGATTCTCCCCTTTCTTTATTCGATGGAGTCCTTGTTGCTGAGGTGTGTACATAGCCTCTTGTTTCTGCCACTTATTTAGAGAAGGTAAAGATCTGATGTCGATGTCTATAAAAGAATATTTAAACACATTTCGGACTATGGATGAGCTTTGTACTACCAATTCGATGCCGTCTAAGAGTTCCCACTTAAAAATTTGAAACATATTGGTGGAGCTCTCAATTGCATGTTGAACCCATGCTCTGCAATTATTACTCATAAAATCTTTATTTTGCCAGCCTAATTCGAAAATCATTGATGTACAGATTCTATTTGAAATCATCAAGCTAATTATGTGGATTACATTGTTATTCCAATTAGGAGAAAGACCATTGATAGTTACCAAAGCTTTTTGATTTATCATGAATCTCAATGCCTTGGGTTCTCCTTGCAAATCATCCATCTTTTTTAGAACCTGTAATTTTTCTAATAACTTTAAATTTCCAAATTCATTGAACCATCCAGCATGCTGCTTAATCATTTCTTGATTATTGCTGGTCTCGATTTGTCTAATCCTTTCATGACTAAATAACTGTGTAAAAGGATTAGGATCAATGCTTTCTCTTAACCGTAGACTGTGATAATCCCACAGAGATGAGAAAGTTTTGAGATATTACATTGTTCTTTGGATGCACTGAGATATCCTGGTAGTTGACTTTTTTCTACAAAAGCCATCTTTTATTTCCCAGTCAGAAAAACCTTCAAAAATTCTGTATTGAGGAAAAGTGTCGTTTGCAGCATAATTTTCATCAATCCTTTGTAGAAAGGATGCTTCTAATTCCTCAAAGATATCTGGGATTTTTAAAGTTAGAATATATTTTCCTAATTCAAGCTTAATAGGGATTTCTTCAAGATATAATCATTTTGCTCCTGTGAAAATGTTGAGGCCAAAGTCAATCCCTCCAATGAGAAGATAAAAATTCAAAATCTTTAGGATCCATATCATATTTTCAATAAATTCACTAGACCATAGATCTGAGAGACTTCTGAAAAATAATTTTACCTTCATGCTAGGTAAAGGATATATCTTTACCAGTTTAGCATCTAGGCCTAACGACATACCTATATTCTTGGATTGCCAGGCTTAGCATCTTCAGATCCACATATTTTTCTTAGTCTCATTCCCACAACTTTTTTTATTTCTTCTGAAAGATGGCTTGCATGTCCTTCAATTAACCTGAATCTATCAAAAAATGTACAAAAATCGTCGTCCTGTGGTCCTTTTCCTGGGATGGTAAAACAAGATCCTGAACAAGTAATGAATGCTTTATTCATTTCCCTGGTTAATGAATTTGTCAAAATTTTTGAATTACCTGGGATCCACTTAACTTCAAAATCGAACTGTTGAAACCAAATTTGCCATGCAAGGATTCTTCCCTTTGCAATTTGTCTTGATATCTTGGCAGATAAGAAATATTTGAAATTCTTGGAGTCTATTCTTATTAAGAATTTCACAGGTGTAAGGTATAGCTCAAACCTTTGTATCCCATTGAATATAGCAAGTGTTTCCTTTTCTGCTATAAAATAATTCTTCTGGCTAGGTGTGAATTGACCTGATGCATAGGCACAAAGTCTTTCTTCACCTTTATCCCTTCATTCTAAAAGAACAAGTGCCCAAAAGTCTAAAGGGGCATTAGTTTGAAGTATAAGAAAACCATCACCTGGTGGTTGGAGCTTTGGCAAATGCTGACATTCTTCTTTCAACTATTTAACTGCCGTTGTTGCTTCTGGTGACCATCCTTCTTTAAGATGTTTCCTGATGGGAGTTGTTTTCTGTGTCAGATTTAGGATATACTTGTGGATGAAATTCAGAACTCCTAAGAATCTTTGAATTGTTTTTGTGTCTTCCAATTCATCTGGAAATTGTGTCAGTTTTGTCAACACATGTGGTTGCATCTGAATTGCACCATTGACTATATGAATTCCCAGAAAATCTACACTGTCTTGAAACAAATTCATTTTTCTTTCTGACAAAACTATAACGTGCTATTGAACTTCCTTTAGAAAAATTTCAAAATGTTCTAAGTGGGTTTTTACATCTAGACTATGAATGAGAATTTCATCAATATATGTAACAATAAAATCATACTTAGAAAAAATGAAATCCATTCTTCTTTGGAAGAATGCAGGGGCGTTTTTCAAACCAAATGGAATGACTTTCCATTGGTATAATCCAGCAGGACAAATAAATGCAATTTTATGCCTATCTTCTTTCCATATTTGAATCTGATAATATCCAAACTTCATGTCAAATTTACTGAATACCTTGTTGTGCTGTATTTTCTACATTATGGTTTCTGGCCTTGGAAGTGGATAACTAAAACTTTGAGTGATCACATTTAGGGGTTTGTAATTTATCACCATTCTAGGCTTTCCGCTAACTATCTCAGAATGATTTCTTACCATAAGCGTTGAACAAGAGTAATGAGACCCACTTGGCTCTATGAGCTGCATCTGTAACAATTCTTTGATTTGTCTTCTTATCTCTTGCTCGTCTTATGGAGTGCAAGGGATCAATTTCCCTTTAACTCCATTATCATGCAAGGTTACAATTTCTTGCATAGGACTTTGTGCTTCCCAGAACTGTTGTGGATTTTCTGGGCAACTTTTTAGAAGTCTTTTATGGATATCATTTTGTTCTGTAGACCAATTGGGATCTATGCATGCCATTTGCTTTTCTTTAGATTCTACTCTTGATTCATAGATTTGCAGAACTTCCTGCCAATCATCAGAATCTTTCAACGAAATTCTGGCTCCTACCCTTCTCTAGCTATTTTCATGTCTTGCTTCTGAATTTGCAATAAACAATCTAGGAACAAAAATAGCCTTCTTTTTCAAATTTATAATCAGCTTATCTTGGTTGATTGTTACTGGAAGCACAGAATTTTAAAATGGCATTCCCAACATTAAGCTAGTTGAGGGATCAAAATGTTGTATTGCAGAGATCCTGATTATACTTCCCCCAAATTTTAATGGAATATTGTCTACATAGTGGGTTAGACTCACAGATCCTCCTATTATTTCTGAAACCAATCTACTTTGCAATGATTTCCATAGAGATTTAAACAAAGATGGTCTATCTCAATTGTTTGATCCACCGGTGTCAATGAATACATCAACAGATATCCATTCTTTTTTTACTTTAACTTGAACCGGGATATAAATAAGGCTATTAGTTTTGACTATCTTTTTTAACAGAGTATTTTCTTCTGTCCTAGGAATTTTTGGTTTTGGAAGACTGGTTGAGGTTGTGGTTCTTTTCTGATATGGACAGAAAGCATTTATTACTGGAAGAGGTAGCACAGGTCACTTACCTTGTTGTACTAACTGTTCTGACCGTGAGATTTCAGATGCATCCTCTGACCCATCTGATGTTTCGCTAGTGACTTTAGTGTCACTTTCTTCTTCATTGTAATGAAGTTCTTCTGAATAGTCATTATCTAAACAAATTGTAACAAAATTCATCTTCTGAACACATTGTTCTTCATCTTCTGCATCTGATATTTTAATCAAAATATATACATCTGAAATATCATCTTCTGATTCTACTATTGACCAATCATCCTGAAACTCTTCTATATATATATATACAGGCTTTAAGTTTACTGGATGAATTCTACGGGCACTTTCGTACAAAATGTCCTTCCGTTTTACAAATGAAACAACAATTATTGTTTCTTGGTTTGGACCTTTCCTTTAGAAACTTATATTTATGGAACGACTTTCTTGGATTGGAGACTCTCATGGGTTTGAATCTACCATACCTCTTTGTCTTCTTTTTCTTTTGGAATGGTGTCCATGGTAGCATAATTTTGCAAACATCTGAACTGGGTGTGATGTCATGTGCCTTCTTCTGCCAACATAAGTATTTGACTTTTTCTGGAATTCTGAAAAGAAGGTCAGCCCAATAAACTTGATCTAATCTTTTGTTCTGTACTTCTAGATCTTTCATAATGAGATCTCCTAGATTGCCTAGTAATTTTGACAAAAAAGAAACTTTTTGAGCCACATCATTTGAGAGATTAGCTTTGAAAACCTTAGCCAAGAAATATTTACTAAATTTATCTAAGTATTTCAGATCTTTCAATTCCATTCGACTAAGATCTGTTATCAATTGCTTCTTTTCATCAACTGGTTCAGGCACTAACTGTGTTTTTAGCATCAATTCTAATGTAGACAGTCCGGTTTCCATGACGACTCTTCTCTCTTCCTCTGATGGTCCCATCCACTAATCATAGACTATACTAGTCATGCATTTTTCTGCTAGGACCATGATTTATACATTATCCAATTTTGTTGCGACCTGCATTTGATATAGGGCACATATCCAAATCCGGATTGATTCTCCAAGGTTTGAAGAATTATCCAAATCTAAGATATAGCCACTGGTATTGGCGGCATACAGATCTTCTTCAACACATGGATACTTACTGACTTCTTTCAGGATATGAGCTTTGTTCTGATTATTTATGGATGGCAAGATAAAATAAGGGAATTTAGAGGCAACTTGTTCAAGGGTCATCACTTCTTTCTTTGAAACAAAAGGTTTATTTGTTTTATATGTTTCACTTTTTTCACTAGTTAATTTTCTAGTGTTTTTGGAAGTGGATTCTTCTGCACTGGTTGCAGTTACTGCTTCTTCTTCTTCTTCTTCTTCTTCTTGATCCCAATAGTTGGGTGCACTCATATCTATGTGAAATTTAGGAATTTCTTTAGACTTTTTCTTTTGTCTCCTTCTTCTTCTTTGTTATTTCTCTAGCTTTTCTGATTGCTGCTCTTCATAGAGCAATTTCAGATTAGCATTAGTCAAATCAGCTTGTTTTCCTAGATCATCTAGAACATCTTCGGTGTGTAGACACCAGGTGGTTGGATAGTTTCCTATCTGGTATACCTGATCCATGTCATTTGGATTCTGTGAATTTTGTTCTAGCAAAGGAGCGTATTCAGCTCTTGTTGCTCGCTGTCTGGTATTAGATGAAGAAGTACTGAATTTCGTTTTTGGCAGCCATTTTCCTCCTTTTACAAATCTACAATTTGCAAACTGGAATTCTTCAACAAGTCGAGTAGTACTGACATATGTACGGAACATTTTATTTATGGCGAAGAAAGGTTTTTCTTCTGGTATGTACAATTGGTTTGTAGACAAACGGTGTACTTGTAGAAGAACTAGCTTCTTCTGGCATAGGAATATGCTGATAAAAAGATCTTCTACTACTTATAAGAGGTTGTTCATTTTCTTGAATTGCTGGTAGCACATGTTTTTCTGGCATGACTATAGGCCTCAGAACTTTTGGTCTATTTTCCAAGATTCTGACACGACCATCTAATACAGACATTCTTTTGAGATTGCTATTCAAACTGTCTGCTGATGCCAGATACTTATATTGAATGTACTCGTCATTAGGCAAAGCCTCTTTGTCATAGTGAACACCTTCTACTTGTGCTTTGCTTATTCCTATAGCAACACAATCTCTTAAAACTGGCTATCTCAATTTAGTGTGTACAGTGTCAGATTTAGGATATAGTTGTGGATGTAATTCAGAACTCCTAAGAATCTTTGAATTGTTTTTGTGTCTTCCAATTCATCTGGAAATTGTGTCAGTTTTGTCAACACATGTGGTTGCATCTGAATTGCACCATTGACTATATGAATTCCCAGAAAATCTACACTGTCTTGAAACAAATTCATTTTTCTTTCTGACAAAACTGTAACGTGCTATTGAACTTCCTTTAGAAAAATTTCTAAATGTTCTAAGTGGGTTTTTACATCTAGACTATGAATGAGAATTTCATCAATATATGTAACAATAAAATCATACTTAGCAAAAATGAAATCCATTCTTCTTTGGAAGAATGCAGGGGTGTTTTTTAAACCAAATGGAATGACTTTCCATTGGTATAATCCAGCAGGACGAATAAATGCAGTTTTATGCCTATCTTCTTTCCGTATTTGAATCTGATAATATCCAAACTTCATGTCAAATTTACTGAATACCTTGTTGTGCTGTATTTTCTACATTATGGTTTCTGGCCTTGGAAGTGGATAACTAAAACTTTGATTGATCACATTTAGGGGTTTGTAATTTATCACCATTCTAGGCTTTCCGCTAACTATCTCAGAATGATTTCTTACCATAAACGTTGAACAAGAGTAATGAGACCCACTTGGCTCTATGAGCTGCATCTGTAACAATTCTTTGATTTGTCTTCTTATCTCTTGCTCGTCTGATGGAGTGCAAGGGATCAATTTCCCTTTAACTCCATTATCATGCAAGGTTACAATTTCTTGCATAGAACTTTGTGCTTCCCAGAACTGTTGTGGATTTTCTGGGCAACTTTTTAGAATTCTTTTATGGATATCATTTTGTTCTGTAGACCAATTGGGATCTATGCATGCCATTTGCTTTTCTTTAGATTCTACTCTTGATTCATAGATTTGCAGAACTTCCTACCAATCATCAGAATCTTTCAACGAAATTCTGGCTCCTACCCTTTTCTGGCTATTTTCATGTCTTGCTTCTGAATTTGCAATAAACAATCTAGGAACAAAAATAGCCTTCTTTTTCAAATTTATAATCAGCTTATCTTGGCTGATTGTTACTGGAAGCACAGAATTTTAAAATGGCATTCCCAACATTAAGCTAGTTGAGGGATCAAAATGTTGTATTGCAGAGATCCTGATTATACTTCCCCCAAATTTTAATGGAATATTGTCTACATAGTGGGTTAGACTCACAGATCCTCCTATTATTTCTGAAACCAATCTACTTTGCAATGATTTCCACAGAGATTTAAACAAAGATGGTCTATCTCGACTGTTTGATCCACCGGTGTCAATGAATACATCAACAGATATCCATTCTTTTTTTACTTTAACTTGAACCGGGATATAAATAAGGCTATTAGTTTTGACTATCTTTTTTAACAGAGTATTTTCTTCTGTCCTAGGAATTTTTGGTTTTGGAAGACTGGTTGAGGTTGTGGTTCTTTTCTGATATGGACAGAAAGCATTTATTACTGGAAGAGGTAGCACAGGTCACTTACCTTGTTGTACTAACTGTTCTGACCGTGAGATTTCAGATGCATCCTCTGACCCATCTGATGTTTCGCTAGTGACTTTAGTGTCACTTTCTTCTTCATTGTAATGAAGTTCTTCTGAACAGTCATTATCTAAACAAATTGTAACAAAATTCATCTTCTGAACACATTGTTCTTCATCTTCTGCATCTGATATTTCAATCAAAATATATACATCTGAAATATCATCTTCTGATTCTACTATTGACCAATCATCCTGAAACTCTTCTATATATATATATACAGGCTTTAAGTTTACTGGATGAATTCTACGGGCACTTTCGTACAAAATGTCCTTCCGTTTTACAAATGAAACAACAATTATTGTTTCTTGGTTTGGACCTTTCCTTTAGAAACTTATATTTATGGAACGACTTTCTTGGATTGGAGACTCTCATGGGTTTGAATCTACCATACCTCTTTGTCTTCTTTTTCTTTTGGAATGGTGTCCATGGTAGCATAATTTTGCAGACATCTGAACTGGGTGTGATGTCATGTGCCTTCTTCTGCCAACATAAGTATTTGACTTTTTCTGTAATTCTGAAAAGAAGGTCAGCCCAATAAACTTGATCTAATCTTTTGTTCTGTATGTCTAGATCTTTCATAATGAGATCTCCTAGATTGCCTAGTAATTTTGACAAAAAAGAAACTTTTTGAGCCACATCATTTGAGAGATTAGCTTTGAAAACCTTAGCCATGAAATATTTACTAAATTTATCTAAGTATTTCAGATCTTTCAATTCCATTCGACTAAGATCTGTTATCAATTGCTTCTTTTCATCAACTGGTTCAGGCACTAACTATGTTTTTAGCATCAATTCTAATGTAGACAGTCCGGTTTCCATGACGACTCTTCTCTCTTCCTCTGATGGTCCCATCCACTAATCATAGACTATACTAGTCATGCATTTTTCTGCTAGGACCATGATTTATACATTATCTAATTTTGTTGCGACCTGCATTTGATATAGGGCACCTATCCAAATCCGGATTGATTCTCCAAGGTTTGAAGAATTATCCAAATCTAAGATATAGCCACTGGTATTGGCGGCATACAGATCTTCTTCAACACATGGATACTTACTGACTTCTTTCAGGATATGAGCTTTGTTCTGATTATTTATGGATGGCAAGATAAAATAATGGAATTTAGAGGCAACTTGTTCAAGGGTCATCACTTCTTTCTTTGAAACAAAAGGTTTATTTGTTTTATATGTTTCACTTTTTTCACTAGTTAATTTTCTAGTGTTTTTGGAAGTGGATTCTTCTGCACTGGTTGCAGTTACTGCTTCTTCTTCTTCTTCTTCTTCTTCTTGATCCCAATAGTTGGGTGCACTCATATCTATGTGAAATTTAGGAATTTCTTTAGACTTTTTCTTTTGTCTCCTTCTTCTTCTTTGTTATTTCTCTAGCTTTTCTGATTGCTGCTCTTCATAGAGCAATTTCAGATTAGCATTAGTCAAATCAGCTTGTTTTCCTAGATCATCTAGAACATCTTCGGTGTGTAGACACCAGGTGGTTGGATAGTTTCCTATCTGGTATACCTGATCCATGTCATTTGGATTCTGTGAATTTTGTTCTAGCAAAGGAGCGTATTCAGCTCTTGTTGCTCGCTGTCTGGTATTAGATGAAGAAGTACTGAATTTCGTTTTTGGCAGCCATTTTCCTCCTTTTACAAATCTACGATTTGCAAACTGGAATTCTTCAACAAGTCGAGTAGTACTGACATATGTACGAAACATTTTATTTATGGCGAAGAAAGGTTTTTCTTCTGGTATGTACAATTGGTTTGTAGACAAACGGTGTACTTGTAGAAGAACTAGCTTCTTCTGGCATAGGAATATGCTGATAAAAAGATCTTCTACTACTTATAAGAGGTTGTTCATTTTCTTGAATTGCTGGTAGCACATGTTTTTCTGGCATGACTATAGGCCTCAGAACTTTTGGTCTATTTGCCAAGATTCTGACACGACCATCTAATACAGACATTCTTTTGAGATTGCTATTCAAACTGTCTACTGATGCTAGATACTTATATTGAATGTACTAGTCATTAGGAAAAGCCTCTTTGTCATAGTGAACACCTTCTACTTGTGCTTTGCTTATTCCTATAGCAACACAATCTCTTAAAACTGGCTGTCTCAATTTAGGGTGTACAGTGTTGGTCAATTGGAAAGAGGTTTGGACTACCACAGATAAATATTCACTATCTTGAACCATCTCTAGACCTTCTACTCCAATCAATTCTTTCCAACAATCTTTCAAATGAATATGAGACAAACTAATGGCATAATTTGGAAAGATAGTGCCATATTGACATCTCGAGGATAAATTTCCAAGTATAGTTCCTATGTGGGTGTTGTATAGGTAAATCCCCTCTACGGATAGAAGCGATCCCTACTAGCCCAACAGGGGTCTAGCAACAATCGAACAATGCTACACCGCAGGTTCCTAGTTGTAATTAACAAGTGGGTGAGAATAACCTACTTGGATTCCAACGCTTGTTTGTCGAAGAGATATTCTTCTCGCTCTTTCGCTCCAGCCGATCACAATTCCCCGCTATCCTCGTGGACGAATACCTGCACAAGCAAAAGAGAGCAAACAAAAGCGTAAAATCTACTAACAACAACCATGTATCGGTCAGGAAAGATACAATTTGCATTAATCAATCATTGAACAGATGTAAATGGAACCATAAGAGTAGTCATCTATCTTTATTAACAAAAAGCAGAGTAAGGTACAACCGGTGTCCTGACGCTGAGTCCTTCCCTAGAGGGTCCAGCCAGCATATCTTCCAAGCATTCACCTTTGAGACAAATCTCCCAAGTCAAAAGGTCTCTCTCTCACATACAAGGCAACAAACTTATGACTTTTCTCAAGCTCAAAACAATCCTCACACAACACACCAAGGCCTACAAAGAGCAGCACTAAAATGTACAAAGAATTCCTCAATCAAAGTCTCTATGTTCCAAACTAGCTGCTCATGGGCCATGGAGAAGGCTTATAAAGAGGAGTCTCCATGAATGGGTAAGGGATGAGTTCTCCCCCACAATAAGTGGATGGTCAGTCGAACAGACATGCCAGAGAAAGGATGGCGACCTCTACAATGCTAACAACCAGTTCTGGAGGGACCTGGAAGGCTGGTTGTTGGAACAAATTCGCCCAAACAGGATCAGCGCGGAAAACCCGTGAACTGCCTCGCTGACATCGCAAACCGACGTAGAAGAAATCTCGTCAGCGCGAAAAGGACAAACGGAGGGGGCACTGTTCGTAGAAATGGGACCAGCGCGGAAAAGACGTGTGCTTCCGCGCTGGCAGCGCAACAACAACATTGACCTCCGCCTTTCAGCGCGGTTATTTTACCAACAGACGCGATGATCCATTTAACTTAGGCAAAGAGGGTTTTTTAGCCATTTTGAGGAGCATGAGTATGGGTGAATGTAGTTTATAGCACAGTGGGGAGACTGACATGATGGCAGTGACATTTTACTGTGTAACAGATGCCCCCTAAAGCATGAAGCCCGAGAGAGTGGGAGGGGTGAAATGCTTTACAAGACCGCTGGGCTGGAACACCACTGGAGAGAAACTGCAGGCGGATACAACTGATATTTCAATTACATGTAGTCTAGGCATGGGCGCAGCCATCCATAAGACATATAGAAACAAGGTCTATGGTGTGGACGCAGCCACCCAGCTAAGAAGACCATAATGATAAGAGGTATGGTCGCAGCCATCCTTAAGAAGACTCAGGCATGGTCGCAGCCATCCGTCAGACGAGTCATGTAATGATGTCCCACAAAATCGCAACCTGGTCCACAATGGACTAGAACCAGGGTCTTGCGCTCCATCCGAATCCGAACAAAGTACAAGTTCAAACACGTGAATTGATGTGTCGAAGTCGAACATGTTTGAACATCGTCTGATTACCAGCCAATAATGAGAGCTATTAACAGACGCGAGAGGGGCCACCAATGATGACGATGGTCCTCAAGGTACTAT